>JAMKQA010040523.1:0-12072 GCA_024699735.1 Posidonia australis
AGGAATCCTTACCCATCATCTGGTTAGTAGACATCCAGCCTTCCCATCTGCATCCCATGCATCCATCTTTTTGTGGTTTTCCTCGTCTTTCCCTTAAAGACTAGGTGGCGACTCCATTTTCTTTTCTTCTTCTTTCTTTTATCCTTGCGCCTTTCGCCATCAATGGCTTGGCTGTGGTCTCCTCCCTACCCCTCCTCCCTCCGGGTCGGGCACGCGGTCACATTAATTAATAGTGTTTTTAATTATGTTGTTTATTATTGATTTAGTTTTAGAGTTAATACAAAAAAAAGGCTAGGTTTGGGTGTAGTGACATAGGGTCATTATAGTACCTTGAAACGCCTATGGCGAATGGCGAATGGCGATGATGCTTCCCCTCTCTTCCTCCCCCACTGTTGGCATAGTATCACCTCTTCCTCTCCTCCACTCGGCAACGACATCGGTGGTGACGAGCTCCTCTCCCCCTCCCTCTCTCTTGTCTCCTATCCCTCTCCCCCTCTCTCTCATTATATATATATAAACAAGAGAAGAGAAGAAGAAAGCAGGATAAGAAGGAGAAGAGAGATGGAAGACGAGGAAGGAAGGAAGGAAAATAAGAAAGAGGCTCTCAAGTTCTCCCCACACTCTTGCATCCTCTTCGTTATGTTCCCAATCAGAGATAGGAACAAGCTACTCTCAAAAGCCACAAGTTAAGGAAGAACCCCAGCACATGTCTATGGTCAGGAGTGCATGCACCTAACCACAGGTTTGACATTCAACAACCCCACACATCGACTTAGAGACTACAGGACAAGTACCCTCTAGGGCATTACCACATGCACGCAAAGCTACAAGCATAGAACCACGATCGCACAACCACTTACAGCTCAAGTGGCTCATGCTAGAAGTGATCAGTTGCCAGGGCTCAGCGACATCATCGAAACAATCTTCAAGGTTTCCATGAGGGTCCACATAACATCTCGATCTCAAAACACCAGGATACGACATCCAAAACTTGATTGTGATATTGAATCCACAAAACGCAACTTTAGTTCTGAGTTCTAAATACTGAATTTTCTATGCAATCATTTTGTGCCACCCGTGCATGCCTGGGAATTGTGCCACCAGTATGCGCCTGATAGCCGCACTATCAATATACGGTAGCTATATGTGGAAGACCCAAAACTCCAGAATGAATAGCTAACTAACCCATTATTGTTGCCTCTTACCTTAAAATCTGTGTTTTCTTGTCTATCTTCTACATCCTTGACTATATCCTCATTAGCTATGACATTGATAGATCATTCTGCTATGGTCACATGTGATGGCTCTTGGGTTAATAAAGTGCCTAACGGTCACTATCAATAGTCCTCTAGAGGGCATAATGTTCCGTTGTATGATGATTGGAAGTGTACATTTTGTGGTATGCCAAACATAGAGAGGATACTTGTTGGAAAAACTATGAGAAATCAAATTGGATCAAGGGGTCAAAACCTTCCAGAGCAATTGTGGCTACTACAGACAATTCTCCAACATCATGTGATATAGTTCATCAGTCTCGTGAGGAGTATGATTGTCTTTGTGCATCTCAATCTTCTAACTTTGTTGCTACACATGCTCTTGGGTAAGATACATTGACCTCTCTTGCCTCTCATGATAAAGGTTGGTTAATTGATTTTGGTGCCTTGAGTCATATGATAGGTAATCACACTTTGTTGTCTAGCCTTTATGTTGTCTTTTAATGCTCTCCCATTATTGTTGTAGATGGTTCAATGTCTCCAGTCACTAGTGTAGGCACTGTTAAAATCTCATCTATTACATTAGATCGTGTTTTACATGTTCCTAACTTATTCTTTGACTTGTTATCTGTGAGTCAAATTACGAAATCATTGAATTTTTAGTAAACTTTTTCCCCTCTTATTGTCTTTTTCGGGACCTTTAGACGAGGGCGACAATTGGGGGGGTTGCTACAGACGGAGTCTACCATTTTAGTCTTGCCTCTATTGCTACTACATCTACTGTTGTTTCTCTGTTTCAATGACATTGCCGTCTTGGTCATCCTTCCCTTACTAATTTAAAGAAAATTGTATCCTTTAGTGAGTCGGTTTCTGGCATATTGTGTGGTCTATGTTAATTAGGCATACATCATCAAGTGTCTTTTCCTTTATGTTCTGGGAATAAAATCACTCGCTTGTTTCAATTAGTTCATAGTGATGTTTAGGGATAGTGCTATGTTGCTATTACTGGTGGTTTTAAATATGTCATCACCTTTGTGGATGACTACTCTAGAATGACCTGACTTTACCTTTTTAAAGATAGATCATTTGTTCTTAATGTATTCAAATCTCTTCACAATGAAATAAAGACACAATTTTCTACTCCCTTGCACATCTTAAGAACTAACAATGCTCTAGAATATATGAAAAGTTCTTTTGATTCTTATTATTCTATGTACTCATGGCATTATTCATCAATGTTCTTGTGCTTACACTCCATAACAAAATAGCATAGTTGAAAGGGAAAATAAGCATCTATTAGATATTACTCGATCCAAGATATTCCAAATAGATGTTCTTAAAACTTTTTGCGGTAATGCTGTTTTGACTACTTGTTTTCTTATCCATAGGATAACATCCTCTGTTCTTAGGAGATCTATTCCTTCTCAAGTGGTTTTTCTAGATAAATATTTGTTTCCTGTCATTCCTTGTGTTATTAGGTCTACTTGTTATGTATATATTCATCAACTGAGACTTGACAATTTGACTCCTTAGACAGTAAAATGTGTCTTTCTTAGGTATTCTCAAACTCAAAAGGGGTATTGTTGCTTTGACCCCATCTCCAAGGAATTTTTTGTTTGTGCTAATGTAATATTCTTTGGGTAGCAAAAAATTTTTGTTGAGTCCGACCTATCATCAGATCTTCCTATTCTAGTGTTGCCTAACCTAGTCATATCATCTGAGCCTACTTTAAGTGCCCTTTCTCCGTATAGGAGAAATCTAGAAGACATCTACCTACTCTTGAAACTCAGTCAACTACTACTGAGTTGCACTCGAATGGAGATCTATCACCCTTATTTCCAACTGATTTGGACCTTCCTGTTACTTTTCACAAAGGAATCTATTCTTGCACTCAACATCTAATTGCCAATCATGTATCCTTTGATCATCTTAGTCCTTCTTTTCCTACCTTTGTTATGTCCATTACACCTATTTTTGTGCCTAAGAATTACCAAGAGGCTCTTCTTCATCCTAAATGGAAAAAGGCAATGGAGGCTGAGATAGAGACTTTACTTGACAGGAAGACGTGGGATCTAACCACCTTACTTGATGGTATCTCACTTGTTGGGTGTAGGTGGGTATTTGTAGTAAAATATTTACTTGATGGATAAATTGATTGGTATAATGCATGTTTGGTTGTCTAAGGCTTCATATAAACATATGGGGTTTATTACTTCGAGACTTTCTCTCCTATTGCATGTATGAGCTCTATAAAGATCCTTGTCTCCATTGCTATAAACAAGGATTGACTGATCAAATGAATGTCAAAAATTCTTTTATATATTGTGATTTATCTAAAGATGTGCATATGGAGCAACCACTGAGTTTTGTTGCTCAGGGGAAGAAAGATGGCATGTCGATTAAGGAAATTGATTTATGGCTTGAAACAAAGTCTTCGTGCTTGATTTGACAAATTCAGTTCGATCATCACTACAACTAGCTTTATTCATAGTAATGCATATCACTTGGTGTTTATTAAAAAAGGATCTAGTGGCATTATTATTGTTTCTATGTATGTGGATCATATCTTAGTTACATGGGTGATGGTACAAGGATTATTGATGTAAAGAAATATCTTCAAGGCAAATTTGTTACAAAGGACTTGGACTCATTGAGGTACTTCCTTGGCATTGAAGCTGTTCATAGTAAAAAAGGAATTGTGCTATCTCAAAGAAAATATGCTATAGATCTTTAAAAAAAAAAAAGAGGTCTTTAGGGAGCTAGATCTATAGACTCACTAATGGAAGCAAATATAGACTTGTGGCGAAAGGATGTGGTTTTTGAAAATAGAACTTGATATAGACAACTGGTTGGCAAGTTAATTTATCTTACTATTACTAGACTTGATATCACATTTGTAGTGAATTTGGTTAGTCATTTCATGGAGAAACACAAGCAATGCCATTAAGAAGCCATGTGTCATATCTTGAGATACATCAAAGAAAACTCTAGGAAAAGGACTATGGTTTAAGAAGAATAAACATTTGGATATCATCACCTATTCTGATGCTAGCTATGCATGTGACAAGAATGATAGGAAACTCACATCACGATATTGTACTTTTGTTGGAGGTAACCTTGTCTCATGGAAGAGGAAGAAACAAACTATTGTCTCGAGATCTAGCATTGAAGTGTAATATAAAGTTACGATTTTTGCAACTTATGAGATTATCCGGATAAGGTTGCTCATGAGAAACTTAGGGGTGATATACAACAATCTTATTCCTATGTTTTGTCGTAAACAAGTGGTCATTTGTATTGCTATTGAGATTCATTATCACTTTGTGAAGAATACTGTGATTAACCAAACTATTTCCACTTTGTACCGTAATTTGGAGAAGCAAACTATTGATATATTCATGAAAGCGATCAAGAACGATGTCTTCCACTATTTAGCAAGCAAGCTATGTATGAAGAATATCGATGTTCCATCTTAAAGGGGAATGTCAAATTTGTGCTATAGCGAACATCCACTAATTCCCTAATGACACAAGAATCTGAGGCGGATGTTTGAGTCGAATGTCCACATTTGTGAATTCCCAGACGAGTTTGGGGTCAAGGGTAGACGTCAGCATAGACGTCCACTACAGACATCTATTTTGTTTTTCATTTATTTTTTGGTTCTCCTATATATGTGTAACCATGTCAAAGACAGCCTCGGGCGTGGCGTCAAAGACCAAATGTGCGAGGACCAGCGAAGTCACGACAAAGATAATAAAAACAATAATAAAATGCGAGAGTCGCCACCTAGTCTACTTAAAAACGGGAGACGAGGAAAACTGTTTTAAAACATTAAAACCATGCAATAAAACCAATGGAAAAAGGTCAATATAAACCAGAAAATGGGCAAGGATCCCTGTTACGCACGAGGAAGGTATCAAGCACCCTCGTGCGCCCGAGAAATCAGTCTTCATGGGTTTCTCGTTTACTTATATGAAATGTTAGCTTTTCAGCCTGTTTCTGTACACCCAAGGGCGATATGCAATGCGACGCTATATGAAAGTGGTACCTTATGCTAAAACATGAGTGGAGGGATTGTAGGATGTGTCCTAATACTCTGAAAGGTCACCCAAGTTGTGGATCAAACACCGGTGCAAAGATATTGCACAGATGTAACCATAGATCCAACAATACCAAGTGGCTAACGTCCTCGCTTTGCTATATGCAAAACCTATGCTACCATGCACAAATGTGGATGAAAACAGATTGGATTCATCTTGATATATCCAGGAAGACACCCAAAGAAAATCAAAGGCAAAGCAAATTGAGAATCATGCTAAGTACCATGCCAAAAAGCTACTGTTGTGCAGTGAAAACAGGCAAGTGCGTCTGGTTGGTGTGCTAGACTGGTGCGTCAGTCTGGTGCGCCATCTATGTGCTCTACTGAGGTGCGCTAGGAAAGTGTGTCATTGAAGTGAGTCCTAGGAATTACAGATCAGACAATAAGCTAGATTAATGTGCCATGCGATATAAAATCTTGCAAATCTGCATAAAACCATCCGAAAACGCATCATGGACATCTAAAAGACCTGATCACATGTGAGTTCCCCTCTCCTCCACAAAGTCATAAGGAAAGAGGGAAACCCAAGACACCATGGCATGGGTCTTGTGCTCAAGGGCAATAAGCCTCACACAAGACCACACAATCCTACTCTGATAAAGGCTAATGAATCCCAGCTATACTACTTGGGTCGGGATCATGGACTGATGTAAAAGAACTCTACACAAAGAGTCCTAGAAGCCACTAGTTCACCAAATCCAAGTGGCAAGCCAAATTCACTAGATGCAAAACTAATGCAAATAGGGTTATTATATGGTGAAATTATGCAAGCAAGAACATGACATATCAGAAATCGAACATCAAGAAAATCAAAGTCCAGAGCAAACAGAAAGGCATGCAAATCATAATGCAAAATGAGTTGCTCGCACCCTGTGACCAGCCTGGTGCGCCAATCTGGTGTGCCAGGTTTGTGCGCCCTAGATACCCTATATCAAACTACAGTCTGATTTCAAAGTATGGGTCAGATGTATGCAACTAATTGGGTTATTGACTACTCAGATCATTAACCTAGATGCTAGAGAACTTAATCATGTTAAATAAACAAGCATTAAAACACTCTTATCATTCTCTCCTCAAGTCAAGCATGTTCATGGATTTTTTTAGGACTATAGTTACTGATGATGGATTTTAGGATTCATGCAATGATTTGGTTGACTTAGGGAGCATGAGGAAATGATAAAGCATGCAAAGAAGATGCATCACAGCTCATGTTCTATAGCTAGTGGTTTCATAGGATTATGATTCATTGCTAAAACAGAGATCACACAGTGCAAAATCATCATGACAAAGAAGCAATGAAAATAGAAAGGAGCATCATGAACATCCAAAATAACACAAATAGATACGAAAGAACATCATTATATAGACAATATATCAGCCTAGTTACAGGTTCTATCCAGAGTTCATGTAAAATCTATATAGAGAGGTGGGTAAAGAACCCTACCTATGGTGTCTCTTCCTTGTGGCTCAAGGTGCCTCCTCCTTGTTGCTTTGGACATAGTTGGGAGTGCTCAGGGATGCAAGGGAATGCTCTGAAGGTAGGGATGCTAGTTGCTAAGAGTGGGTGAGTTGCCAAGAGCCAAAAATTGTTGCTAATGGATGGCCTTTTAAAGAGAATGAAGAGGTAACTCTTTGGAATGCCAAAAGCCTCAAAACTTAACAAACTTGTGTAGATTCGTGGAGGAATACTCACAAGGGAAGGTTACAAGCACAGAAGATGGAAAGCCAACAGCCAGCACCTTGAAAAGTGACTATGCACCAGCTTGGTGCGCCAGCTTGGTGCTCCATGTTGGTGCTGCAGATTGGTGCTCCATGTTGGTGCTCCACCTCTAGCTGCCTGAAGTGTTAATCAGACCATAGGTTCGTTATAAGCTTAGGGTAACTAAGATGCCAAATAAAGCTCAAAAGAGGTTAGGCTTGCCGTATCCAAAGCACATCCTCTAAAGAGTTCACCTACGAGCCGCCTCAAAATCGGGGTGTCTACAGATGCCCTTCCCTAAGCGAGGTCGGGGGACGGAGGGAACCGAGACTGACACTCAGGGTTTACAAGATACCCCCATTTTGAGGCTGCGGAGAAATGATGTTTGCTGTAGGCACTAGGTCATTTATCCGATGGATGCACCGAAAGTCACAACTTGTTGCCAAATGCAATATGCAATATGCATGCGAATGCCGAGCCAAATGTGGAAAATGAAATGCCAATGCAAAATACAAATGCAAGAGTTGATGCTTGAAAGTAAAACGCAAAGCTGATGCTAATGATGAAGTGATATTGCAAAAACTAAAAAAATCCTGCATACAGAGGGAACCGCTAGCAGGGACATGACAAGTTGTCGGACTCGTCAGCCGGATTATTAAGGTTATCAACCTGAAAATGTGGGACATGACAAGTTAACCAAGTCTTGTCAACCCAGTCGCCAGACAACTTGACGGTTGTCAACCAAGTAGTTGGGGGTACCAGCTCAAAGAAATGGGGCATGACAAATGTATTGTTTGTCAAGCAAGAAAGAGGGTCCTGTCCGCACGGACCTAGGGCAAGCCAAGGGATTTCGCGCCCGCGAAGATGTAGACAAAAAGAGGATATGATTTTGACCGCCTGGTCAAAGGTTGACTTTGACCGCTCGGTCAAAAGCCAAGCAAAAGGATTTCGCGCCCGTGAAGATCCAGAAGAAGGAAGGGAATAGACCTTGACCGCCCGGTCAAAGGTCAACTTTGACTGCCTGGTCAAAAGTCAATGAAAAGGATCTCACGCCCGCGAAAATCCAAGGAAAAAAGAAAAGAAATGACCTTGACCACCGAAGGGCAAAACAGTAATTGTGCTTGCTACTAGCTCTATAGCACAGAAACCGGTGTTCTTGCTGAGATGCATGTGAACATCCTAGGAAAGCACCTTGCTAAGGTTTCAATCTGATGTGGCATTATTTGCGGGTTTTGCAAAAGGTTAGGACCTATTTGCAATTTTCCAAAATTTAAGGGGCTTTACTGCAAGTTTCCCTGATATGACAAACTTCTGCTGTATTGTTGCTGAGCTATGAATTTAAAAATTTTGCCAAGTGTTTGCAAGTTTTTGCCTCAAACATAACTTCCATATCCTTCGCGGATTATTCTGCAAACTTTGTAATTTTAAGGGGTTTTCCGTAAATTACCCATCTGATGAACTTTTTTTGAAAACCAAGTACTTTCTTTTCTTGACCTTTTCATTTTCCTCTTCAAATGCAAGCTATGGAGTGCCAAGGGCCAAAACGTAATTTTTGCGGCCATTTTGCACTTTTGACCTTGGAGATGAAACTGTTTGCATTGCTGGTATGTGATGGGGCCCACTGGGTAACTACCATAACTGTCAACTCATATGCCATGCAGGGATATCTAGCCATGGTGACACCCAAGCACTGTTCTGATGTTCTGCAAAGATGGTTTGGTGCATTAACTGCCGAGGATCGTGAGCAACTACGGGTTTGAAGGATATCATCCTCGTTGTTGAATATTGCCAAGGTTGAAGTGAATTTGGCACTTGTTATGCACTACGGTTAGATTCTGAAAATCCGCTTTACATGTATTTCGCTTTGGGTAAATGGAACTTACCCCTATCCTAGAGGAAGTCTGACAGATCTGTGAACTATTGCCATACATGTCACCAGCCAGTTTCATATGTCGTGACAGCTATTCTTCTGTCTTACGTCAACTGACAGGCTTATCCTGAAGTGCTTGCAAGAAGCCTCATTTGCATGCTCCTAAAAGTAGTGCTGTCCTAGTGATCTTCTTGACTTAGAAAGCCAGCTGGCATGCCCCTAGTTAAAGACCTATTTCCAACCCAAGAGCAGTTAACATGCCCCTGGTTGAAGATCCCTTTTTTGCCAATAATCCAACTCAAAGGGTAGCTAGCATGCCCCTGGTTAAAACAATGGCAAACGCTTTGCAAAGCAATGTAGAATGCAAAAGTGGTGCAATCGAAAAATGTTGAATGCCAAATGATTTATGCAATACTTATGAGATGGAAGCAAGATTCATGGTCTATAGAAGATATTGGTGCCCTCAGCACCGAGGAAGCCTTCATTGCCTGCTACAAGGAACTAGAATGTCCGCAACTCACTTGGTGCTACCTAGATCCTTGGGTTTATGGTGGCTCTCACTCAACCAATGGGTTTCGAGATAAAATGGGCTCAATGCCAAACTCCTAGGACCCTATACCTACTTTTTTCAATAATTCATTTTTCTTTTATTCCCTCAAAGGCATGCTGACTTACACTATCCCTGCTTGGAGGTAATAAACACCTAGGCTAAGGGGTGGCCGCTCTTCTCAGTTTAACTTAAGGGGTGGCTAGTCCCTTTGCAAATGTAGGCTTTGTTGGTGTATGCTTCAACTCCTCTCCAAGTTATGTGATAGGGATAGAGTCATCTTGCATGCCTCTCTCATTGGAGCCGACTTCTATCTGCAACATCTATCTTCTTATTTCTTTTGTGTTCCGAAGACTGTATTTTTCCTTGGCTCACACTCACTCACGACCTATCATTTTTCCTCCCTCTCGAGGTATAGGCCCTTTGGGAATTTGTACATTCCGTCCAATTTCCGTGGATAATCACTCCCTCACTCCCTAAGTCACACAGGTAGTAACACGTGAGGAAGATCAAAACTCTTCCTAAGCAGGCTAGCCTTCCGAATTTCCTCATCGGACAATGGTGATGCTTATAACTACAATGCAAACAAAAAGAAAATACAATGCCTATGATATGATTTACGCAATGTTTGGATGCAATAACTTAAAATACTAACATGCGAAAACGAAAAAACAACATAGAGATGGATGGCTCACGATGCAAGGCTCGGGATTGGCTGACGATCACTGGTAGTACTTTTTCAGGTAGGAAGCATTAACAAGCTCTAACTGCTCCCCACGATCCATGTATTCAAGAATGACTGCGCCTTCAAACAGGGCTTCTTTCAAAATAAATGGTCCATGCCAGTTGGGCCTGAACTTTCCTCGAGCATCAAGTAAGTGAATGGCACGCAAAACCAAATCACCCGACTCAAAATTTCTGGGTCGAGCCTTCTTCTGATATGCACGGGCCACTCGCTTCTAGTAGCATTGAGCATGGTGTAAGGCTTGTAATCTGTGCTCGTCAATCATGTCGAGCTAAACACAGTGGTCTTGGATCCATTCTGCCTCATCCAACTCTGCTTCCTTCAGAATCCTCAATGACGGGATCTCCACTTCGAAAGAGAGGACTGCCTCCATACCATACACAAGTGAGTACGGTGTTGCTCCCGTTGATGTCTGGACGGAGGACCTGTAAGCCCCTAGTGCATAAGACAACTTCTCATGCCAATTTTTGTGGGTCTCAACCATCTTCTTCAAGATCTCTATTAGATTTTTATTGGCTGACTCTACAGTTCCATTCATCTGCGGCCGATAAGGAGAGGATCTGTGATATCAATTGAGAAGACTGTCCCCCAATGGTGCTTCATAATGGTCACAGTAACTTTTGCAATGTGCAACCTCTTCTGCCATATGATTGCCTAGGCCAACTACAGATTTGGGGCTCCCTGTTTCTGAGGTTGGTGCATCTCTATGATTTTTGGGATTTGCTGATTTTTTGTATTTTCCGTAATATCTACAAGGGGTGTTGCATGCTAGCGGATTTTAGGATTCATGCAATGATTTGGTTGACTTAGGGAGCATGACGAAATGATAAAGCATGCAAAGAGGATGCATCACAGCTCATGTTCCGTAGCTAGTGGTTACATAGGACTATGATTCATTGCTAAAACAGAGATCACACAGTGCAAAATCATCATGACAAAGAAGCAATGAAAATAGAAAGGAGCATCATGAACATCCAAAATAACACAAATAGATACGAAAGAACATTATTATATAGACAATATATCAGGTTAGTTGCAGGTTCTATCCAGAGTTCATGTAAAATCTATATGGAGAGGTGGGTAAAGACCCTACCTATGGTGTCTCTTCCTTGTGGCTCAAGGTGCCTCCTCCTTGTTGCTTTGGACATAGTTGAGAGTGCTCAGGGATGCAAGGGAATGCTCTGAAGGTAGAGATGCTGGTTGCTAAGAGTGGGTGAGTTGCCAAGAGCCAAAAAATGTTGCTAATGGATGGCCTTTTAAAGAGAATGAAGAGGTAACTCTTTGGGATGCCAAAAGCCTCGAAACTTAACAGACTTGCGTAGATTCGTGGAGGAATACTCACAAGGGAAGGTTACAAGCACAGAAGATGGAAAGTAAACAGCCAACACCTTGAAAAGTGATTGTGCGCCAGCTTTGTGCGCCACATTGGTGCGCCAGCTTTGTGCGCCAACTTGGTGCGCTAGCTTGGTGTTCCATATTGGTGCTCTACATTGGTGCTCCAAATTGGTGCTCCATGTTGGTGCTCCACCTCTAGCTGCTTGAAGTGTTAATCGGACCATAGGTTCGTTATAGGCTTAGGATAACCAAGATGCCAAATAAAGCTCAAAAGCGGTTAGACTTGCCATATTCAAAGCAACACCCTCTGGAGAGTTCACTTACGAGCCACCTCAAAATCGGGATGTCTACAATATGTACTCTTATTGTTATTAAATAATAATATTCTCTTCCACTTTAATTCTACTAGTTCCTCTTTTTGTTTCCCAGTTTATTTAGATTAGACTAATGACAAATCATGACAATTTGTGTAACATCAGGGCCTGATTATCCATTTTTATAATAAACCATGTATTATTTGTAATATTGTGTTTAATGGTTTATTAATGGATAATCTGTTGTTT
>JAMKQA010040524.1:0-15204 GCA_024699735.1 Posidonia australis
ATCTCATGAAAACATAAAGGAAATCAGACCATATGTAAGTTTCTAACATGCCTTATTCCAATGTAAAAGAACAAGAATTAAAGGAAAAGTGAGAAGGCATACCTTGTCCTAGATGTTCCTTCAAAGAAGACTCAAGATAATAAGCTCCTTGATGCTCTAGAAGGGCTGAGAATATCTCTAGATGCAAGAAGAAAGCTAAGAGCTCAAAGGGATGGCTGCAGAATTCTATTTGCAATTGTGTGTCTTCAACTTTTCTAATCTTTCAAATGGCTACCTATAGGTGTCTATTTATAGGGAATTCTCAAGGGTAACCTATGGAGAATGTAAAGGGCCTCGTAGACGAAAAGCCTGGAAGATTCCATGGCATATTCGTTGCTGGAGGTAACAGCCATGGGAGGTGGAAAGCCAGCAGCCAGCAGTCAAAAAAGTGGCTGTGCGCCAGGTTGGTGCGCCAGCTTGGTGCTCCAGCTATGTGCGCCACCTACGTGTGCCAGGTAGGTGTGCTAGCTAGGTGTGCCAGGTAGGTGTGCTAACTAGATGTGCCAGGTAGGTGTGCTAGCTAAGTGCTCTCCCCTACTTGTCTGGATTTCTAATTGGGCTGTGGGCCTATTACAAGCTTAGGGTTGGTCTGGCTAATGGGATTCAAGGGTCAGACACATCCAAAGCATCATCTGGAAAATTATCAATGAGTCACCTCAAAATCGGGGTGTCTACACTTTCTAACTAAATCACTTTGAGAATAACATTTTCCAAGGGATTGCAAATTATTTGTTATCTTACTTAATCTTGTAAACATATCACTAATAGATTTATAAAGTTGCATTTTAAATATTTCATATTTATGAACAAGCATATTTATTTTAGTTTCTTTTACTTGGCTATTTCTTACATGAGTAATCTCCAAAACATGCCATATCTCATGAGAGGTATTAAAATTTGAAATTCTATTAAATTGTTCTTGACTAATAGCACAAAACAAAGTATTTAACTCCTTAGTATCTAATGTGGTTAATTTCTTCTCATTATCATTCCACTGCTTATGATTCTTTTTACTAAGAGTATAACCTTTTATAACAATATCCTCCAAATCAAGATTAATAGATTTTAAATATATCATCATTCTACATTTTCAATAGTTATAATTTGTGACATCAAAAATGGTGGTCTACTTATGCTTTGTTCCTCTACATTACTAGTGTAAAATGAGATGAAGACATATCTAGAAAATGGTTAAATCTTAATCTAGATAAACCTTACTTTGATATTAATTGTAGGAATCCTAGGCTTCACTAGAGGAAGTAAATAGTGAATTAAAGAATAAATGCAGAATTTATACAGTTATTTGTCAAACACAAGTAATATTCAAATAATTGGACTAAAATAAGAAAATTGAATATTAAACTACAGGCATACAAAGAAAGGGATGAGAGACAATGAGAAAATTGGTACAAGAAATTTTATAGTAGTTCGACCAACCTCGGCCTAGTCCACTCCTCGAGAACCCCTCAAGGGTTACCTTAATCCGATCTTATTCTCAAACCAATATCTCATCATTACACTCCTTGACGAATCCTCGCCAAGTTCCACAAAAATCACAATTTATCCTTCTCACAATCGAAGAAGAACTTTACACTCAATTACAACTCTTGACTCTTTTCTATGATCTCCCAAAACTTTTAACAAGGTGGAAGGATGGAATTGAACTCTCTTACTTGGAAATTTTTCTCACTAGATAGGAATGGAATACTTGGAAAATGATGTAGCTTGAAGCTCTATCTCAAGTGTGTTGTACTTATGTATCAATGGGGGGTCCTATTTATAAGAATAAGTGAATTTAGACATGTTTTAAACTGTAACATCTAGGGTCATTTTAGCCCTATGTGTGGTGGATTCTATTTTGGGGATCTGTCCCTGTGTGATTTGTACCTTTGGTATTGGTAAGATGGGCCTAGTTAGGTGTACTGGAATTTGCTACCTAAAGTTGTAAATATAATTATTGGATAATCACAGTGAATTTATGGTTGTCTCCCTCTCTGAACCATTGTTTTCTTTATAAAATACTTGTGGGCTATCCTTGGTTTATTAGACCGTGATCAATTTAGCGTGTTATGGCCCGTGAGTATGTGGGACCAAGGTTAGGAAGTAACGTCAAAAGTCATTGTGCTGCTCGTGACCTTAACCTGTGATTTATTTTATAAAAAGGTGTGCCCAAGATATTTCTTCTTTATTTTGTGATTCCAATGCAAAATGTGCACGAAAATTGCAGAAGGTTGTTGGGCCAAGCATTATAAAGGAGGGGGTGGCATAAGGGGCAGCATGCAAGGAAAAAAAGAAGAAGAGAAGAAGTGGAAGGCTCGAGAGAGGAGAGGAAAACTAGGAAAAGAAAGAAAGAAGGAAGGGATTGAGAGGGAGAGGGAGAGGGAGAAGAGTGAGGGGCAACATTGAGAGAGAGAGAGTGAGAGAGGATGGTGCAGCTCATGGTGGAGGATGAAATCAGGGAAAAAAGGAGAGAAAACAGAGAAGAGGAGAAGGAAGAAGGAAAGGAAGAAAGGTACATGTTTTATCCCATTCTCTTCTTCTTGTTTAGGTTTGTTTTCATTCAAATATGTTGTTTGAGTAGATTTTGTTGTGGAGGAGAAGCTTCATAATTTTTAGGCATTTTTTCATGAATTTATTAGTGATTTTCATATGAATGGTTACTGTTGAGCTGTTTTTGAGTTTCCTTGCTTCAATCTTGTATATCAAGAGCTATGGGTGTCGGATTTGTATTATTTTTATTCCATGTGTTAGTACACTTAAAAATATTTGTTTTGATATATTATTTGTATATTTTCATGGCTTGTGCAAAGATCAGTGGGGTTTGGAAGTTCGACAGCCCAACTTAGTTTTTCTGGTCTGAAAATTGAACCTGGGGCACACCTTGGTAGCGGTTTTTGCCAACATGACTTGCTAGCGTGTCAAGCCGGTCGGCGTGTCTGGCACCTGTTGGGTGCCCATGGATGCCCTTGGGGTGCCTGGCTAGTGCAGGCTGCACCCAACAGCTGGCTAGACTGGTTCTGATGAGTTCTTTGAGGTGTTTGTTGACTTAAAATGGTGTTTTAGGCTTTACAAAGGTTTTTATTATAAAAATTGTTTGAAAACAATGCATATGTTTTAAAAAGATTTTTCATAATTTTTGGTAAGAGCCACAATAGTCATGGATCTTAAAATGGTGTTTTAGGCTTTACAAAGGTTTTTATTTTAAAAATTGTTTGAAAATAATGCATATGTTTTAAAAAGATTTTTCATAATTTTTGGTAAGAGCCACAATAGTCATGGATCTTAAAATGGTGTTTTAGGGTTTACAAAGGTTTTTATTTTAAAAAGTGTTTGAAAATGATTTGAAAATAATGCATATGTTTTAAAAAGATTTTTCGTAATTTTTGGTAAGAACCACAATAGTCATGGATCGCAGTGGTGGACCAAGGATGATTAATATCCTAGAGGATCGGTTGCGAATTCGAGGTTGTGGTTGCTGAGTGGTAGGAATCATAACCGTAGGACTATACTAGCGGACTAGGGACAACTGATACCTTTAGAGGGTCAGTTACAAGTCCAAGGTTATGATTGCCGAGTAGTAAGGCCCTGGTTAGAGACTGGGTGGCCTGAGTTAAGGACCTCGAGAGGACGTACCTTGTGTTTGTCCTAGAGTGGACTTTGGAGCGTTCCTAGAGAGGAATCCAGAACGAATGAGCTCCTACACAAGGTGGCTTGTCCGTGACAGTGCAGTGTGCTTTGGCAGTTGCTTGTTGGCTGGTCAGTCCCTGGTGGCTACAGTGACACGACAGGTTTTCTCATTGGGTGTGTGTGTTGTGGTTTTCTGTGTCGGATTCAGACTTTCTGGTTTTGGGTCTAGACAAACCTTGGTTTTTGAGACAAGGTTTTGTAGTGGTTTTCTTGACTTGGTTTGGCACAAAGTAGCCAATCCAAGGATGCATGGTGGTTTTCAAAGAATGCACGAGTTTTAAAAAGAATGAGAAAAAAATGTTTTAAAGGCATGATTAAAAAGAAAATTGTACTTCTTTACTGTCAAGTTTGCAGCTTTTGGCTTTTACGAGATTTGGGTTTTGTGGATGGTTAGAAAGGTAGCTAAGTGGTTCTTGGAGTTGATAGTCAGAGCCTCTAGTTTTGGTTTGTTGTTTTGGTTTTTGGGTAGGCATGTATTGAGTGATAAGTGAATGTCACTCATACGTGTTTGCACTTGTTTTCTTTCAGGTGCAAAGTGTAAAGTTGTAGTCTAGTTCACTAGTGCATATGGTTAGAACCATGTAGCCGCACACCATATGTTCTGGGTAGGAACAGATTTTTATTTGATTGAAAAATTTTCAGTTAATAGTTATTTATTTTGTTTCCTGTTAATTTGATAGTTAGTTGCTTGTTTTTGGAGGTTAATTGCTGGATAATTGATTATGGGTAGTCAGATGCTAATATGTGGCGCCTGGCACTAGCTAATAGATTGGTATTAGAGCTTAAGACACTAAATGGCACTAGCTTAGGGTGTCCGGTCTTGTAGCTCCATAGGATTGCACGAAAAGTGTTGTTGCACCTGAGTTAGTTTGTAGACTTGTATGAATTGGTGGTTGATTGCAGAATGCTGCTGCAAGGGAGAGGTAGAGGAAAGGCACCTGTTGTGAGCCCCGAGGCTTGGGAGGAGCTGGGGTGGAGGGGGATGCAGGAAGAATTCAGGAGTATGATGCATGGATTCATGCACTAATTTGGAAAAGGGAGTTCTAGTAAATCCAACGGTGATCACTAGTTAAAACAATTGAACTGTCTACATCCTCCAACTTGCAATGGTTGGGTTAGTCCTAAGGAGTGCGAAGCTTGGTTGCTACAGGTAGAGAAGATCCTAGAAAGCATGGAGTGCCCAAAGGAAGTGTGGGTTCAACTGGCTACA
Source organism: Posidonia australis (assembly GCA_024699735.1). NCBI lineage: Eukaryota > Viridiplantae > Streptophyta > Magnoliopsida > Alismatales > Posidoniaceae > Posidonia > Posidonia australis. The sequence goes on from JAMKQA010040524.1 coordinate 4,937, forward strand.
TTTCTTTTGAAGGGCAACACCGATCAGTGGTGGAAAGCCACGCAACGTCTGAAGTTTCCGAACTCAAATTTATTGATGATTTCTTGGAAAGAATTTCAAGAAGTCTACGAGAAATGTTTTCCAGATCATGAAAGACACGAACTGGAAAGGGAATTCAAGGATTTACAGCAAAGAAGCATGTCAGTGGCTAAATATGAGGCTGCTTTCTCTCGCCTTGAGCTATTTGCCCAAATCTTCAATACATAAGAGCGTAGAGCTAGGAAGTTTGTGGATGGGTAACAATTGGGAATGAGAATGAAAGTTATTGGTTATCAGTGTCAGACCTTGTTAGATGTTGTGGATCTAGCATTCCATTTCAAGGAAGAATACAAGAGCTATAGAGAGAGTCAGTCGAAGCAAAAAGGCAAGACGTTCATCCCACGTTCTTCTGTTTCTAGGATGCTGAGCTCTAGCAATTCTAAGAGCTCAGGGACGAAAAGGAAGGAGTGTTCTAACTCGTTCGCTCGTGGAAGACCTAGTTTCTTAGGGAAGAAGAGCATCAAGATTAGTCAAACTAGGTCCAGCAATAGTGTGCAAGGTGAGAGGACTTGCTTTCTCTATGTGCAACGAGGACACATAGTGGCCAACTATCCTCATTAGTAGCAGACAATGGTGTGCTATAACTATAGGAAGAAAGGACATATGCAGAAGGATTGTTTGGATCCACCCAAGCAAGTGGGAGATGCACCGCGTCAACCTACTAAGGGACGTGTATTTACAATATCTACCCCAAAAGCTGGATCCTTAGGAGACATAGTTGAGGATAAGGAATAGTGATGAGTTGTATTATGTAACTCTCCATCCTACGTTATAGTTGTATGTAATCAGTACTAACACTTAATAATAACTATGGTTTGTGGTTGTGATGTGTATTATTTTCAAGATTTTATGGTAGCTGACCGTATGGCCTGAGTCTTGTTTGACTCAAGGAATACATTTTCTTTCATCTCTGAGTCCTTTGCTGTGGAAATTGGGGACAGGCCAGCTAGACTGGCTTTTCACCTCAATGTGGTAACCCCACTAGGGGAATACAACCTAGCATGGAAGTATTTATTGTTAGTTAGTATTAGACTGGGCGATACAAGTTTCAAGGCCAGTTTGATAGTAATGGATATGCAAGAGTACGATATTATTCTAGGCATGGACTGGTTGACACGACATTCGACAATGATTGACTGCATGAAGAAAAGGATGCAATTAGAGTGCCCTGGGCATGTACTTTGCTTTGTTCAGGGTGTGAGACTGGGGGAGCCTAAGCAGATGATATCTGTGATAAAGGCCTACCGCTCCTTAGCAAAAGGCAGTGTAGTTGTCTCTTCCACTCTGAAAGTGGGAATCTGTATTACTTGGCCCATCCACTTTCCACTTTTTCTTTCCCATTGAATCCCTTCTTCTTCCCTATCAAAAAAAAAAAGTTGCATTCTTCTTCCTTACATTCACATTTCTCTACAAAGACCGACACTGCATTTCTTCTTCCACACTAATTTGCGGTCCTCCTCCATGCTTGGTGGTGTCTCCCGGTGTAACAACCCAAACCTTGGTCTCATTTTAACTAATTTTTTCTATCAGCAATTTTGGGTCAACCAGCGTGGGTTGCATGCATAGGTTGCTAGCGTGGATTGGTTGTATGAAAATTTCAGTATTCAAAACTCAAAACTTAAGATGCATTTTTGTGGATTTGACATTGAAATTAAACTCTCGACATTGTATCCTGGTGTCCTGAGTTTGAGATAGCATGTAGGCCCTCGTGGAGACCCTAAGGTTTTGTTTCGAAGCTGTGGAAGTTTGTTGGTGTGCTCGGGTGGCTTTCTAGCACGGGTCACTTGAGCTGTAAGTAGTTGTGTGGCTACTGGTTCAGTGCTCGTAACTTAGCTCGCACGAGAATCGACTTGGAGGGTGCCTGTCGTGTGCTCTCGAAGTTGACACGTGGGTTCATTAAGTGTCGAACCCGTGGTTGGATGTCCACACTCCTGACTACGAACGCATGCTCAGGTTCCTCTCTAGCTTGTGGTTCTCATAGGATGGCTCATTCCTATCTAAGGGCGAGAGCACAATGAAGAGGAGACGAGTGTGGCAGGGACTCGAGGACCTCTTTTCTTTTTCTTCCTTTCTTTCCTCTTTCCTCTTTCTTACCTTTCTTTCTTTCTCTCCCTTATATGTATATATATCAGGTAAAGCTCATCCTTACTTTTATTAGGTAAAGTCCTTCATCATCTACCATTGAAAACACGTCTCATAATTGAGATTAAATCTAGATTTTAAATTAGCAAAACCACCTATGTTGTAATGGTGGTTTTGTGAATTTTCATTTTCCCTCCATTTTCCCATTACACTTTAATATACTTTTTTATATGGCAATATCAATTTTTTTTATTTATAACGTTTTAATTTTTTAGTTTTAGTTTTAGTTTCAATTTCACAATTGCTTGTTTTTATTTTAGTATTACTACTTTTTCTTGTTTTAGTTTCAATATCAATTTTACACTTAATTGATTTTGTTTTAGTATTACTATTTGCTCAATATCACAGTTTTTAGTGTGTATTGCTGTATAAAAAAATATACATAGATCTTCCTTTCTTCCCTGCTTTACTTCCCGCAGAGGGAAAAAAATGAAGAAGGATGTTATAACCATGTCAGCGACAGCCTCGAGTGTGACGCAAAAGGCCAAATGCGTGAGGGCTAGTAAAGTCACAGCGAAAAGCGATAAAAACAATAAAATACAGGAGTCGCCACCTAATCCACTTAAAAAATGGGAAACAAGAAAAACCATTTAAGACAACAAAAACTATGCACATGTGCATGATTTGTGCCAATGGAAAAGTTCATTACAAACCAGAAAGTTGGATAAGGATCCCTGTTACTCACGGGGAAGGTATTAGGTACCCTCGTACGTCTGACAAATCAGTCTTTCATGGCTTTTCGCTCACTTATTTGGCTATGTTGGCTTTGCAGCTTGTTTCTGTGCGCCCAAGGGTGATATACAATGCTATGCTATGTGCAAGTTGTGCCTTATGCTAAATATAGGTAGAGAGAGTGTAGGGCATGTCCTAATGCTTTGTAATGCTACTCAAGTTATGGATCAAGCATCGGTGCGAAGATATTGCACCAACATGGCTTTTGACCCACTAACATCGAGTGGCTAACGTCCTCGCTTTGCTACATGCGAAACCTATGTTATCATGCAGGTATGAGTACGAAATCATGCGAGCATGATCTTAGTATATCCAGGAAGACACACAAGAAAAACTAGAGTCAAAACAAAACGGGAATCATGCAAAATAATATGCCAAAAGTTACTATCTGTGCATTGAAACAGGCAAGTGTGCCTGTCTGGTGCGCCTGGATGGTGCTCCTATCTGATGCACTAATTCAGTGAGCCACTCAGATGTACTACTGAGATGTGTCAGTTTGGTGCACCACTGAGGTGAGACCCAGAAAATACATAATAGATAGCGAACTGGAATGATGTGCCATGCTATATGTAACCATGTAAATAAGCTAAAGATTGTCTGAACCTCCTAGATGCTAGAAGCCTCACACATGGGATGCGAAAACCATGCGAAACACACATGAAGCTATAAAGAAATGAGTGACAATCCATGAAACCATGAAAATGGATATTGTGCTCAAAGGCAAGAAGCCTCACACAGACCACACTCCTATCTCAATAAAAATCACAAAGAAATGGTTAATACACAAAACCATAACTAAAACATGCAAAACAAACAACATAGAAGAGATGGCAAACTACACAGAGCATAAAGGCTTGCAAAGGCATGCAAGAGAGTCATGAACCCATCAAATCAGACTTCTTGCATTATCTTAACACTAATAAAATCCAATAAATGAAATGGCCATCCACGAGATCTACTAAAACAGCAAGCATATGATTCATCAAGATGAAAATAGGAATAAAGAATGATAGGCATAGCTATATAAAAAAAAGATATGTTCCAAGTGAGTGTCATGGTCTACAAATATGGTCTAGCAAACATAAAATTCAGCATACAATCCATCATGAAGAATCCCCCTAAAGAGCTAATAACCATGGAAAAACCCCATACCTCATGAGTGGTGTGGGACGAGCTATTGTTCGACTGTGAGAGCGACGGTTGTCCAGTGGTGTTGGCTGGGTTTTGGGGCAGTAGGGTGTCGGTCATAGGTTCGGTGGTGATGGTTGGGCATGGGTGTTTAGGGTGCCGACTGGTGAGGGCGTAGGTCATTGTCCAGTGGTGAGAGCGGTAGTTGTCCAGAGGTGATGGTTGGGTCTTCAGGCAGTAGGGTGTCAATCATGGATGTGCATGGAAGCTCACAAACCGTGACACGGACGTGATGGCAACATCGGAGCTTGCCCGATGGCCCATTCGCTTCCCACTGACTCGATCCCTTCCTTCCTCTTCATGATCTTCGACACTCGCTCCTCCAACAAGACCTCCCTCCACCGCCATTACGCCTACCTCCTCTCCCAGTCCCATCCCCCTCACTCCCTTTCCCTAATACTTCCTCGCATGGTCTCCACTATTTACTCCCGCCACCGTGACGTCAGCTCCTCCGTCTACTCCACCTACATCAGTGTCGTTTGCTCTATTGCATCTGTCGCTACTTCCAGTCCTGCTTCCTTTGGCGATGTCATCTTCCGGTTGCTCTGCAAGAGCCTTCTTCTTGAGCAAGACCACAATGCATAGATCAGGTTGACTGACGAGAAGGGAGGGCAACCAAGGCAGGTAGCTGGCAGTGGTGTGCGTGATCACAATGCCAGGAGGGGGATAGGGTGAAGGGGAGTGTTGCTGCGCGAGTGTTTTTTGTTTGGAAAGGGAGGGGTTTTAATAATAGAATGAGTGGGGATTTTGAATTTTGAATGAAAAAATTAGGTGGTTTTTTGAGAGTAGTTTTTGGTTTTTTCAAAATCAAATCAATAGATGATCTTCATGATAGATGGACAAGATTAAGGGCCTTACCATCTAAAAGTAAGGATGGGCCTTACCTGATATTAACTTTAAATTATATATATATATATATATAGAGAGAGAGAGAGAGAGCAAAGTTTTGTAAAGAAATGCATAATTTTGCAAAGGTTTTGGAAAGAGTTTTCTGCGATTTTCTGTTTGTAGTGGACCAAGTGATCAAGGGGTTGTGTTGTCAAGACCAAGAGATGTTGGCCACATTCCTAGTTGGTCTAGAACGTCACCTAGTTTGAGGTTTTGAGACCAAGAGGTTGAGGCAAGCATTCATCGAATCTTAGAGGTATGATACTCTTTGATTGTCGTCTACGAGGTCAAGGTGCCTATTGGGCTTGGATGTATAACACTTCGCTTACTCCGAGTGTCTAAGACCTAGGATAGTATCTATGCATAGTGGTATCGTGGCAGTGGACCTAGGGAATATGAGACCCCTATGTAATTAGACATGATGCCCTAGTTGGTATGGGTATCAGGACTGGTAGTTCCCAACTGAGCCTAGTGGTGAGGAGCCTCTGGTTATTCAGGGCACAGAGACTGAGACTGAGACTTGGACGTTAAGAGAGGACATATCTTGTAGTGAGGTCCTGTGAGAAGGCAACTTTCCCACAAAGGGATAGCATAGGGCAGTTCCTATAGAAAGGCAGGACATTGGGACGAGTAGACTCCTCTACAGGGTGGTTTGTCCATGGCAATACAGACACCGTTGGTCACGCTTCAGTGGACTACTTGTGACCAAGTGTCAGTTGCTTAGCATCGGATGGCACAACACATAGTAAGGCCTGTTGGCCTAGACAAATAAGTGTCACCATCCGTGGTAGTGCAATAGGTTCAAGGTTTTGTCCCTAATAGCTGCTTGTGACTAGTGCTTGTTAAGTATTGTTTTGCTTATGTCCGTGAGTAGCATTGAGCTGTTTGCACCTGTGAGTGGCATTGTGGTTTCAGAAATATAGATTTGTGTCAGTTTTTGAGATATGATTTTTGTACAGACTGAGCAGAGGCTCGATGCTTGGTGTGGCACTTTTGTGTGATTGTGAACTTGATTTGGTAGGTGTGGCCATCTCAAGTAATGCATAAAGGTTTTGAAAGGGAAGAAAGAAAATGGTTTTTTGAAAGGCATGATTATAATTTTGAAAAGAAAGAAAGAAAAAAAAAGAATGGTTTTGAAAGGCATTGTTTTAAGAGATTTGTTGTTTGTTGGGAAATGGTAAATTACCTATTGTAGTGCTGCAGCATCTAGAAGAGATGTCAGAGTTGTCTGTGTAGGTGGGGTGTGTACTGGGTGACCTTTCAATGGTCACTCATGTGTGTTTTGTTTGGTATTTTTCTCAAATACAGGATAGGAGTAGAAGTTTGCTAGTGCATGTGAAGATGAAGTCACTTGACCACACATCAAAGGTTTTGGGTAAGTGAGTAGTTTTGTTTATTTCAGTTAATAGTATTTTATTTATATTATTTATAATTAGATTTAGTTTCATGGTTAATGTAATTAAAAAAAAATGTAGTTATGTTTTGGGGTAGCAACTTCGGGATTGTTACACTCGGTGTTGAGGTTTCTTTGATTGGGGGTGGTGGTTTGGATCTCAAGAGTTCTTTTAGTGAGATCGGGGGTCCAACCCTTCTAAAGGGGGGACTTCCGTTCCTATGTGGGCTCGTGCTCTCCCCCATGTTGCAAGGGGGTGGTTCCGTGCCTCGAGGCATTTTGTTGCTGCTCGGAGGTGCTACTTGAAGCGAAAGTGTTGCTGTATTGGTGCTTGTGGCAATCCTTGGCGGGTATTGGTCCCAATCGTTCTGAAGGTGGGGATCTTTGCCTTCCATCGATGTTCCCCCTACAATAGGGGGGTATTAGTGGGCTCTATCGTATCGGGGCTGAGCGGTGGTGTTCTACAGAGTACGATTGTTGGTGACAATGTGGGGGTGTCTTCGTGGTGGTTGTGCCTTCGAGGATTCAACTCTTTTCTCGTGTCGAGGTCCTCCAGTATTTACTGTTGGCGGAGTCCTATCAAATGACGGCGGGGGAGGTTCTGTGACCCTTTTTTGGTGCCTTCTTTAGATGGAGAAGAGACGGCACGCAAGCAGCAACCCACAAGCCTAACTTCCCTCTCAAGGGTCTCCAAAGCCCTTCTTGCTAGATGTGTTGCTACGGTCCTTGCACTGGGATTTGTTGACGTAGGATTGGTTTGTTTTAGTTGCTCCTTTTTCTTCATTTTTTTTCCCCTCTCAATGACTCTTTCTTACTTTGCCATTGATTCTATTTACTAGAATGATATGTGGGCTAGTGAGTGTTCTCGTTCTCAAACTAATTTCTAGTTCATGTCTTATACCTATTAAAATCAGTTCAGCTCCTACTTATCTTTCTATCATTCCAATCTGAGTAAGCTTTCAAATTAGAAGTTACACTTTTTTTGATTGGTGATAGGATAATTGCCCCACGATCACCTTAGTTTTTGCCCCGTTGAAGTTATCTCTACATTGTTGATATAGTCTCGACACCGACTGCAATACATAACTCAGGAATCAGCTTTACTCCTTCATGATTGAACCTTCAATATGACGACATCTTTAATCAACCACTCGACTGTGCAACAACATCCCGCAATTTAGTCTACTCACCTCTCCACCACCTGGCCGTGCGATAAATTTCTGAAACTAGGTAGGTCTCACCGTTTGGTTGTGTGTCAATTTCTTGAAATTAAAAATTGTCCTCTATTTTTCTCACCCCTTGTGGTAGATTGTTTGTGAGCGAACTCTCTTTTTCAATAAATGCTCAATGGGATATCATTTTTACCTAGGAGTTAATTTTGTTTCGAGATCAACTCCAAGGAGGGACATCTATTAGGTCAACCTTGAAACTAAATGAGAGCATTTGAAGACTACTAATTACAGAGGCTGAACCACAATGACACAAATTGAGAACCGATCTAACCATTGTTCTGTAAAACATTAAGATATATGCTTGAAGACTAATTAAATGGTAGAAGCTAAAATTGTACTTACTACTCTAGCATGCATACTATCACCTTGAGCTTTCTTATAAGAGATCCAATCTTCGTTTCCTATGGTAAAAAAAATGGAAATGGGTTGAAACCGTACATGTTCAAACACTAACAAAAAAAAATGTAATCAAGGAGGGACAAACTTCCATTTTCGTCTTTGTGGAAAACCCAAAAAAAACAAATGGAAATGGGTACAACCCTTAACCCGATCGAGATGGGTAAAAACCCTAACGTTGACAAAAAGGGACAACAACCGCAATTCCAACCAACCATAATCTACACATGATTCCTACAAAGAGGAGGAAAAATAGGGACAAACTTTCATTTCTGTCTTTGTGGAAAATAAAAAAACAAATGGAAATGGTAGAAACCCTAACCTAATCGAAATGGGTAGAAACCCTAACATAAGTACCAACAAGGGACAGTAACCAGAACTTCAATCAACCACAATCCACACACGATTCCTACAAATAGGAGGAAAAACATTACCAAATATGGCAAGAAATCATGTAAAAACCAATGCAAACAAAATGCTTGTGAGAAAAGAGGGAAGAAACTTGATGAAATTGCGTTGGTATTGTATGCCTGATGAGGAGAGGGGGAACACTAAAGATGGAATTGCTAGTGGCAACATCATATACCACTGGCCATCTACTACAACCTTGCATCTCGTTGGAGGGCAAAATCGTGACAAAATGCATCAGGAACGCTACAAAAGCCCAATGTTGCCAAACAATGCTCTCCATTGGAGTCTACTCTTTGTAGGAGCACCCACCCAAAATAAAGTGCTACAATGGTCACTTCAATCTAACCAATCCACATGAGCGCTAACAAACAAATGCAAATATAATAGAAAGGTTATATAAGGAATGAAATCATATTCATGCTAATGACAGTCAAGTGATTCCTATTATAGATGCAAGCTAATGACAACATAATCACGCCTATTAAGGATGACTGCTAGTAATTTAACGGTGTCTAGGGCAGCGACACTCAAGCTCGAGCCAGTTGGTGGCGACTGTTGCTCATCAGTGGCAATGCCATGTTAAGGCCACCCAAGTCTTCAATGGAATTTCACAAAAAAAAAATCTCCATTCATGAGTGCACGTAGACATGGAAATCGAGCCAGGCCGGCCCTGGGCTGCCCAACCCAGCTCGGGCTCAGTCCAGCACGGGCCAGAAAAAAGTAAACGTGGGCTGAGCCAGGCCAGGCCCATCGTGGGTCGTGGGCCGTGCCAGGCCTAACAGGCAGGCTGGCCAAGGCCGGTTAAGTAGGCCCATTTTGGCCCGCAAAAACACCCTGGACCGGGCTGGGCCGGTTCGGGAACAGAAAAAAATATATATAACAGGGCCCGACCTGTTTAAAAAAGAAGAAGAAAAGAACAAGGTCGGGCCAGGCAGCCCGACCCGTTTTTAAAAAAAAAAACAAAAGAACAGGAACGGGCCAGGCAGTCCGGCCCGTTTTAAAAAAATAATAATAATAATCCCGGCCCAAAAAATTAAAAAAATTGCAACAGTCCAAAGGACCGTTGCTATGCAACGACCATTTTCCTTTATTTTATTTTATTTTATTTAAAAATCAATATTTTTATCCTATAAATAACCTCCACCCCATTCATTTTTCTTCACAACTCAATCTTCTCTTCTACAACTTTCTCTACTACAAATTTCTCCTAATTTTCAAGTGAAGATTTCGCTGTTTGGCTTTGGATTCTGGCCGGTCTTCTACTCTCCAGACTCCAGTCTCCACGCGACACTAGCTGAGCCAACAACATCAAAATTTCTCTACTTTTAATCCCTCCAAATTCTTTACTTCTAATCCCTCCATTTTTGGATTTTGGGTTTTGGTTTTTGTGGGTTAAGGGTTTTATTATTTTATATTCATTTTTTATATTAAAATGGAAAATATTAGTAATGTTGGTAGCCATGACTATATCCCTAGTATGGAGTCAAATCAGCCTCAATCTACCCCAATACATACTACACAGTCCACAGCCACTAAAAAACCTAGGAAACAAAGTTCTTGGATTTGGGAGCATGTTACATTAGACCCGGTAGATCAAACTAGGTGTTACTGTAATTATTGTAATACCACATACACATGTCCTAGGGGAGGGGGTGTAGGCATATATCTAGACATTTACAAAAATGTATACCTAAACATAATAAAGATGATAACACAGATTTAAAACAATCAAAATTACAAATAGGATCTAGTGGTATAATTAATTGGAAATATAATACAGAAGAAGTTAAGGAAGGAATAACTAAATT
>JAMKQA010040525.1:0-11186 GCA_024699735.1 Posidonia australis
TTAATTAGGGTTTTTTAGATTTTAATTAAAGTCTTGAGTTTGAATTAGGGTTTTTTGACTTAATTAAATGACTTTAGGGTTTTTTAGGGTTTTTTGAGGTTAATTTAGGTTTTTCTTGAAATTTAATGGATTAAAGTGGTTTAAAAATGGATTTTATTTGATTTTGACTTTAATTTGGGTTTTCACTTGATTAACTTGGATTTTAAATGTTTTTAAGTGGATTTTGTTTAATTTGTTTTTCTTAATTAGGGTTTTATGTGGATTTTGCTTGATTTTGATTTTAATTAGGGTTTTCACTTGATTTTTGGATTTTAAGTGTTTTAGGTGAATTTTGTTAATTTGGTTTTTAATATGGGTTTTAATTAATTAATTAGAATTTTAAGTGGATTTAGGTGAATTTTGTTTATTTTTGGTTTTAATCTAGTGGTTTTTGCTTGGATTAATTTAGAGTGGGCTTATGTGGGCCTAGTGGGTTTGTGTGGTCCTAGAGTGGGCCTAGTGAGCTTGAGTGGGTCTAGTGGACTTGTGTAGGCCTAGTGTGGGTCTAGTGGGCTTGTGTTGGCCTAGTGTGGGTCTAGTGGGCTTGTGTGGGCCTAATGGGCTTGTGTGAGCCTAAGTGGGCTTAGGGTTCTATGGAGTTAGGGTTGCAACCAGAGCATCTTCCAGAGGAGCCTGCCGCCAAGTGACTACAAAATCAGGGTGTCTACAATACCAAACATTTTTAGTCTACCGAAAATCCCTATTTCGATTGGCCGGGTGATTTTGGCCTACCGAAACCAGATATCCTGACTTAATTTGTTAGGATTTCGGTATCCCGAATTCAATTCAACATACTGAATTTCCCGCAATCAAGGTATTCCCCTATTCTGGTCGACAAAATCATCAGAAGTGGGAGCCTTTGTTAGACCCTCGATACATACATCACAAAATACCAATAAATCATGGGGTGTAGACCCCTGAGTCTACTTCAAATCCCCTCAAACCATTCATGATTTCATTAACTACCCAATCCACACGAAAATCACAAAGGGATGGGACTCAAAAACGGCTACTGTATTCTTCATCCCAAAATCTCGTATATCCTTACCAATTTCCATCCTAATCGCATGATATCTATGTTTTCGTGCCGTTCAACTCATTCTTATCAATTCTACTATTTTTCTATAATTTTACATGCATTTTTCGTCATTTTCATGCATTTAACTCATTTTCAAATAAACACGGAACAGAGGGAAAGGAGGGGTTGTGTACCTCTCCTGGCGAGCCTCCCCCTAGTCCAGCGAGTTCCTCTTGCCCCGGTGAAGCTTCCTCCACCGGTGGACCATGGTGAACCACCACCTCCTTGCTGCGTGCACCGTTCTTCCTCTTTCCCTTCCTCCCGATTCGTCCCCCTCTTGCTGGCCTCCTCCTCCTTCACTCGATCTCCCCACCTCTTTATCTCCTCCTCCTCCTGCAAAGCGTTGGCCATCCATCTCGTCGAAAGAACGGGGAGACACGGGCCGCTGGCTTATGGTTGCACAAGTGTGGAGACGGGAAGAAGAAGAAGACGGGGGAGGGTTAAAGGGTGTGGCTCATGAGGGAGAGAAAAGAGATAGAGAAAAAGAAGGAAAGAAAAAGAAGAAAAGATAGGTACGTAAATCGAGGCAACTATATATCTCCAAATCAGACACCACATTGGTCCCAAATCACAAACAAGAGTACAAAAAGCTAACCCAACTCTCACACGTCCAAAAAACAATAGATTATCCATTAATAAATAATTTATACAATATTGCAATTAGTTACATGGTTTACAATTAAAAATGGATAATCAAGCCCAATTGTCACAACACTTGACAACACCCAAGTCTTAGTGTTCACAATGACAGTAGGAGTATCATATCTTCTTGTCATGCCACGAAACACCTCAACCCATGGACCACAACCTTAGTCTCGAAATGACAGTCAAGGAGCGTCATACCTCCAAGACCCGGCGAGCCTTAGCCTCAGGTATCTCAGCCCCCAACATAAACAGAATGCACTGGAAAACTCTTTCCAAAACCATTTTCAAATCTATATTTTTCTCTTTCCAAACTCTCTTTTTGAAAAACCTTTTCAAAACACCATAACCATAATCATAATAAAAGATAGTGTTGATCACAGATAGGATCCATTATTACAAGATAGAATTTTACTCATACAGTCGTACTAGTTCTCACCTTCTACCACATCTCCAATGGACCAGCATCTGGGGAAGCAATGGAGAACACTCTCCCCTTAGTAGGCTTACGTGGCACATCTCCTGCTGGCTTTGGCTGGCTGGGATAGTCCATCTGATAGTGTCCGGACTTCTCATAGTTGTAGCATACCACATTGTCTAGGCTCCTCTTCCCGTGCCAACACTGCACCGCTATATGCCCCTTTTTACCATAGACGTGGCACGGTCCCACCTTTGGACCACCGCTGGATCCCGCATGATTGAAACCCACAATCTCTTCCCTACCAGATGTAGGCCGCTCCTTCACCTTCTTCCTAGAGTTACCAAAACTCCCAGAATTTCCAAAATTTGATGCTCCAGTAACTAACAGTCAAGAAATAGAAGGTCGGGAGATAGAAGGTCGAGAGACAGACTTCCTCCTCTTTTTCTTCTTAGGATACTCTTCTTGGAATAGCCTACGATCATCCTCATAGTGACTTGCAAGTTCAACAGCATTCGCTAAAGTTTGGCATCTGAAGCCAATAACTCTGGATCTCAGCACAGGATTAAGTCCCTCCACGAATTTCTTGGCTCTGTTGTTCTCGGAAACTACAGCCCGAGAGAACTGCTCTAGTCGAAAGAAGGATGACTCATACTCAGCCACAGTCTGGCTCCCCTGCTTCAAGTTCCGGAATTCTCTGTCCAGCTTATCCTTCTCGTGTTCAGGGAAGAACCTCTCATAGAATGCCTTTCGGAACTCCTCCCAAGAGATCATCAGTAGGTCCACATTTGGGAATTTGGTGTGGTGCACGACACTCTACCACTAATTTGCAGCACCCTTGATGTAACGCCCCGATCCCAGCCACACTACCAAGATCACAGTATCATAAGCAGAATTACACAAATTACAGTAATAATTAAATAACTGTAACTAAGGCTCACCTCCAGGAAACAATGTGCGGCTAGAGCTCCTACTCCGGCACTGGAAATCGACTGCACACGATTTGCACTTGAAACCAAACAAAGCATGCGTGAGTGACATCTGAGTCACCAAGTACACACCCCAAACACACAAACAACAAAGTCCGGTGAAAATGTCAAAAACTCAATTTTTAATTTATAAAACTTGGTTTTCTTTTGGGAGTCCAATTTTAAAACCTTATTCCGTCTTTCTTTTGAAATCACATGGAAATCTATTCCCAAAATTATATTAATTATTATTATTTTTTCAAAACTCACATTTCCTTTTTCTTTTAAATTATCTGGAAATCGTTTCCAAAACCATATTCTTTCTCGAAACTCATCTTTCTTTTTACTGCTTGGGATTTCTTCCTAAGAGTAAAACTACTTTCAAAAACTCATACGTTGAGAAACCGCATTTCTGACTAGATCTAGCCTAAAGCAAAATGCCTCTCGGGCTAAAAACTAAAATCATAAATACTGGCTAGGAACTGGTTAAAATACAATTCTTATTTTATTCTAGGTTTTTTAGGACTATTCATAAGTCCAATCCTAGCCAAACCATATTTCTTTCCATTTTCATCAAACCACACACACTTTTCTTATTCATTTCCACTTTTCTTTATTGATGTTACTTTGATTAGGGGTAACCAGGCACACAAGTAGTAGGTGAGGACATCATTTCCCCTACCTCCCTGCATTGCCATGGTAAAATTCCCCGTGCGGGAGGACACCATCCCGGCCAACTGGCCTTAATTTCATTGCACAAGCATGGAGATACGTCTTTGTCTGACGTCCCATCGATGACCCGAATAACTAGGCTCAATGATCGACGCTCAGACTACACCGTCGGTGACTTGGACACCTAGGTTCCATATACCCAGGCCTAACCTATACTGTCACGAGCTCGGTGACTTGAACAACTAGGTTCAATGACCCAGACTCAGCCTACACCTTCTCTAGCTCGGCAACCACAGTCATATCTGACAATTGGCTTCATTGGAGTCTCATAATCCTACCACATTGTCAACACCAACCCTCGTGGTTCCTCGACACATTATTAGTGTTTTATTTTCAAAACTCTTTAAGTTTTCCTTTTCAAAATCATTTCCATTTCATTCTTTTCGTTGCAGGAATCAGTTTCCATGCAACACCTGACCTTCTTCTAAGGTTTTAGCTTAATTCTTGAGAAACCATACATTTAATCACTTTTATTCAATTTTTTTAGGGCTTTAAACCTAAAACCATTCCCAAATATACTTATTTGGGTTCCATATTCCTCCATGTCATTTACATGGGGAAAACATCACTAACACATGCTCATCGTCCATTTAAAACATTTTTCTTTCATTTTATAATCACATTTATATATTCTAGGACCAGGGCAAAATCGACAGACCGAAAACCAGGTTCGGTACACCGAAAATCCCTGGTTCAATACACCAAACATTTTTGGTATATCGAAAATCTCTGTTTCGGTCGATCGGGTGCTTTTGGCCTACTGAAACCAAGTATCCTGGCTTAATTTGATAGGGATTCGATATGCCAAACTCAGTTCGGCATGGTGAATTGCTTGAGATCAGGGCACCTATCTTGTTCTAGCCCTCGCATTCGCCGGAACGGGGAGCCTCTGGTGGACCCCCCCAAACACATATCATAAAATACAAGTAAATCATGAGGTGTAGACCCTTGAGTCTACTTCCAAACCCCTCAAACCATTCATCAATCCATTCACTATGCAATTCACATGAAAATCATAAAGGGAAGAAGCTCGTACGAAACTACTGTAGCATACATCCCTTAAATCCATACAAATCCGCCAAATTCCATCCTAACCGCATGATTTCTACATGTTCATGCTATTTATCACATTTCAACCCATTCTATGATTTTTCTACAATTTTACATGCATTTATTTTCATTTTCATGCATTTAACATGTTGAACTGAAAACATGGAAACGAGAGAGGAAGGGGTTCGTGTACCTCAGGTAGCACACCTGGTGTCCTCCCCGCACCCCGACGTAGCCCTGGTGACCCACGGTGGCGACGCACACGGCCTAGTCCTTCCTTCCCTTCCTTTGGCTCCTCAGCTCGTCTTCTCTCCTTTTCCTCCACCGCTCGGTTCGCTCTCCTTCCCTCTATATCTCCCTCTCCTCCTTGCATCGCGTTGGCTGCCCATCTCGTCAGAAGGGACCGGGTGACACAGGCTGATGTCACTGGTGGCACGGGCTGATGGAGGAAGAAGAAGACGGGGATGGTGAGGACTCGTGAAAGAGTGAGAGAGAGAGATAGAGAGTGAGTGAGAAAAAGAAGGAAATAAAAAGAAGAAAAGGACTGACATGCAAACCAAGGCAAATGTGCATCCTCAAATCAAACTCCACATTAGTCCCAAATCACAACTAGGTGCACAGTACGTCAACCAAAACCCCACAATCACAAGAAGCAATAGATTATCCATTAATAAACCATTTGCACAATATTACAATTAATTACATGGTTTGTAATCAAAATGGATAATCAGGCCCAGGTGTTACACTTGAGTTGAAACACTACGATTTGGACCAACTTCTCCACTGGACACTCGATCCCCTTTAGGATCTTTTCCACTTCCAAGAACCAAGCCTCATACTCCTCTGGTGTGCTGCACCCATCGAAGGTCGGTGCGCCCAGCTGGCAGAACTATTTAACCCATGGGTCTCCGTTCGCCTCGTCCCAACTACTACTATCGAAGGACTACGTGAAACCCCACATCATCTCGCTGAGCTCCTATCTCATACTCCTCCATGCACTGCCCTCTCTCATCTAAGAGTCAGGTACAGGGGCCTTGCCACGACTACGGCCTCAGCGAGACATCTCCCTACTAGCACAACAAAAAACACAACCAAAATTTAGGTGCACGACTATCTGTTGTGCAGTCTTAGGGAGCCACTACACCAGACATCACCAAGTCGATGCACTAGGTGTAACCTATGCTCTGATACCACTTTGTAACGCCTTGATCCCAGGCACGTTACCAAGATCACAATATTATAAGAAAAATTACACTAATTACAACAATAATTAAATAACTGTAACTAAGGCTCACCTCCAGGAAACGATGTGTGGCTAGAAGCTCCTACTCTTGCACTGAAACTTGACTACACACGACTTGCACCTGAAAACCAAACCAAGCACACGTGAGTGACATCTAAGTCACCTAGTACGTGCCCCAAACACAAACAATAGAATCCAGCAAAAGCACTAAAAATACAGCTTTAATTTAGAAAACTTGGTTTTCTTTTGAAAATCCATTTCAAAACATTATTTCCTCTTTTCCTCTAAAATCACTTGGGAATCCATTCCCAAAGCCACATTCTCTTACCTTTCAAAACATTTGAAAATCAGTTTCCAAAACCACGCTCTTTTTCAAAACTCATATTTCGTTTTAATGTTTGGGATTTCTTTCTAAAACAAAAACCATTTTCAAAACTCATATCTCTTTCCTTTATACACTTTTAAAACCATTCTCATATATTGAGAAGACCACATTCTCAACCAGGTCCAGCCTAAAATGCAATGCCTCATAGGGCTCAAAAATAAAATCACAAACACTGGCTAGTAACTGGTTAAAACACCGTTGTTATTAAATTCTAGGATTTTAGGACCAATCACAAGTCCAATCCAAGCCAAAGCACATTTCTTTTCTTTTCACAAAACCACACACTTTTCTTATTCATTTCCAATTTTCTTATTGATGTTACCTTGATCAGGGGTAACTAGGTACATAAGTAGTAGGTGAGGACACCATTTCCCTTACCTCTCTGCACTACCGCGGTGAAGTTCCCCGTGCGGGAGGACATCGCCCCAACCAACTAGCCTCAATTTCTTTTCATATATGCATGGGGATACGTCTTTATCTGATGCTCCATTAGTGGCCAGAACAATGAGGTTCAATAAACCAAGCTCAGCCTACACCCTCACAAACATTGGTGACCACAATCGTGTCTGACAATTGATATTGTTACAATTTGTCGACACCATCCACTCGTGGTCCCTCACTGGCATCCATGGTCGTATTTGACAATTGGTTTCCTTGATGTATCATTCTTCTACCATATTGCCGACACCATCCCCCGTGATTTCCACTACACATAATTAATGTTTTATTTCAAAACTCTTGAGTTTTTCCTTTTAAAACCATTTCCATTTCATTCCTTCGTTGCAGGAATCTTTTCCATGCAACACATGACCCTCTACAAGGGTCCCAACTCAAATCCATGAAAACCATGCTTTAAAACCATAAATTGAGTCTCATGTCCAAAACTATGCATTTAATCACTTTCTTTCATTTTTAGGGCTTCAAGCCCCAAACCATTTCCAAATACACTTATTTGGGTTCCATATTCCTCCATGACATTCACATGGGCAAAACACCATTAACACATGCTCATTATCCCTTTAAAACCATTTATTTCCTTCATTTATATCCATTTATTCATATGTGACAGGGGATAAAAACGACAGACCGAATTCAAATTTGGTATAACAAAAATCACTGATTCGGTATACCGAATATTTTCGGTATACTGTTACCTCCTATTTCGGTTGACTGAAGGTTTTCGATCTACCGAAACAAGGCACCCCTGCACAAACTGATAGGGATTCGGTATGCTGAACCAAGTTCAGCATGCCGAATCTCCTGTGTTTTGCACACGGCCCCTGCCAACGAACTAGTCATTTGCCGAGAATGGGAGCTTCCAGCGAACTCGTCAAACATGCATCATAAAACATAGATAAATCACATGGTATAGACCCTTGAGTTTACTTCAAAATCTCTTAAACCATTCATAAATCCATTCATCATGCAAGGCATACGAAAATCATAAAGGCATGAAGCTCGTTTAAAACCACTGTAGCATGCATCCCTAAAACTCGCATAAATCTGCCAAATTTCATCCTAACCACATGATATCTATATATTCATGCTATCCATCACCTTCTCATTCATTCTACTATTTTTCTATGATTTTACATGCATTTAACACATTAAGCTATAAACATTGAACAGAGGGGAGAGAGGGGTCGTGTACCTTTAGGTGGAACTCTAGCGACCTCTTCGCACTCCGGCGCAACCCCAGAGGTTCACGACAGCAGCACACACGACTCAACTCTCCTCCTTTCCTTTTGGCTTGTGCACCGTTCCCCCTCTCCATCTTTCTCTCTCATGGCTGCCTTCCTTCCATTCCTCTTCCTGTTTTATCTCCTCCTCTTGTGTCGTGCCAACCTCCCATTGCATCACCTCACGCCAGAGGGGACGATGAGACACTGGCTGCCGTATTGTGGTGGCATGGGTCGGGGAAGAAGAAGAAGAGGACAGAGATGGGGAGAGCTCGTGAAGGAAAAGAGAGAAAAAGGAAAGGAAGAAAAGAGAAAAGGATGGGCACGTAAATCGAGGCAAGTATGCATTCTCAAAAAAGACTCCACATTGGTCCCATAATACAAACGGGTGCATAGAAAACCAACCAAATCCTTACAATCACAAGAAACAACAAACAATAGATTATTCATTAATAAACTATTTATACAATATTACAATTAATAACATGGTTTACAATTAAGAATGGATAATTAGGCCTAGGTGTCACACTTGGGTTATTTCTCAATCTTGTTGGCTTATTAATAAAGGAGATAGCTCTTTCTGGATGGACAAATGGTATGTGAATGGTATTCTCTTTAATCATTTGGAGCATTTTCTTTTTACTGATCTTAATGCTAAGGTGGTGGACGTATTCTACAACAAGGACCTTTTTGTGGATCAAGTAGGAGGTGATGAGGGAAGGGTCACCAATATGTGGCGTGTTTTGAGGAATCTAAAGGTGGATATGCATGGTTTTAAAGATAGGCTTATTTGGTTGCCAGTGACTGATGGGACATTTTCTATTAAAAGTACGTGGAACATTATCAATTCTAATGGTTTGAAGGTTGGGAATAAAAAGTGGATTTGGTCTATTTTGATACCTCCCAAAATATCCTTGTTACTGTGGAGGATTAGCTAGAGGGCAGTGGCAGTCGATGTTAATATTCAAAATAAATTTGTTCACGTTGCTTCCAAATGCAATTGCTATCTTCTTTGTCAGGTGGAAACTATAGAGCATCTGTTTTTAGATGGGGAGCTAGCTACCAAACTTTGGGAATTCTTTGCTTCTGTTCTTCACATGCAGGTATATGTGGACATCACATCTATGATTCTAGCTTGGCATAATTATGCTAGACTAAACTACTTTAGACACACTATTATTGGTATTTAGCTGGGATTTATTTGATGGCATATTTGGAAGGATCGATGCAAAAGGAGGTTTTCTGGTATTTACAGGAGTTGGAGACAGATTTCGGCTGTCATCATTGTTGAGTGTAATCTTATGTTGAGGGAAAGGAAATTCACACGATTGGAAGGATTTACTTGGGATCTACAGCAGGTTGGTTTTTAGATTCCTAAATTATTAGAGGATTGGTGCACTATTGTTAGATGGCTTCCTCCCACATATGGTTTCAATGCAAATGTGGATGGCCCTTCTACTATGTTTGGTGTAGGTGGAGGAGGAATTGTACGAGATTGTAACATCAGGGCCTGATTATCCATTTTTTTGTAATAAACCATGTATTATTTGTAATATTGTGTTTAATGGTTTATTAATGGGTAATATGTTGTTTCTTGGCTGTGTGTGGTTGTGGTTGGCTTTCTGTGCATCTGCCTGTGTTTTGGGACCCATGTGGAGTCTGGTTTGAAGATGCACAGTCGCCTTGATTTGCGTGCCCATTCTTTTCTCTTTTCTTTCCTTCTCTTATTCACGAGCTCACCACACATCCGTCTTCTTCCTCATCACCCTCCACCAGCCCGTGCCACCACCACCCAACGACTCGTGCCTCATCGTCATCTTCGACACGATGGGTGGCTGGCGGGATGCAGGAGGAGGTAGGGATAAGAAGGGCGGAGGCGAGTGGCTGGAGATGAGCGGTGACGCGGGAAGAAAGGGGGAGAGGAAGAGCAACGCGCGCAACCGTGGAAGGGGTGGTGGCTGTCCGTGTGATCTGCTGGCAGGAGAGCCTCGCTGGAGCTTGTGGAGGCTTGCCGGAGTGTGGTAAGGGTCACCGGTAGCCTGAGTGTGGTACGCGATACCTTCTCTTCCTTCCGTTTAACATTTGGTTAACAGTAGATTAAATGCATGAAAATCGTAATAAATGATGTTTAATCATGCAAAAATGGGGGAAATGTTGGGAATGAGATGAATGATGTGATCATGTTAATACCATGTTGATTCTTGGGCTTTTGGTATGATTTTCGTGGGTGTTCTTGAAGCATGCTATAGTAAATGTGTTTGGGCTTGATGCCTTTGTGATTTTTGTTAGAACAGCATGCTTAATGGATTCATGTTTTGATTGAGGGGTTTTGAAGTAGACTTGAGGGTCTACACCCCATGTTTTTATGAGAATTGATGGTGTTGGTTTGCGGGGTCCGGTTGGGACTCCCACTTAGGGCGGTTTTTCACTGCCTGGAATAGGGGGTGCCTGTCTGCGAAAAATTCGGTATGCCGAAATTCTAGCAGATTAGGCCAGAATGTGGGGTTCGGAAGACCGAAATCTTCCGGTCGACCGAAACCGGGCGTTTCGGCATACCGAAAATGTTGGGTATACCGAAACAGGGAATTTCGATATACCGAACTGGAATTTCGGTATGCCGATTTTGCCCAGACTTTTAAAGGTTTTAATGTGGTTTTTAATGATGTTAAGTGGTTGTTTTGGTATGATGGGCTTTTGTTATTGGTGTTTGCCCCGTGTAATAACATGGAGGCATGTGGTGCCCCAAACAAATGAATTTGGGTGTGGTTTTGGGTTTTGACCCTACGAATGTGTTAGAAGATGGTTTTGTGTTGTTTTTGGGCTTGAGACCCAATTGATGGTTTTGTTGTGGCTGTGATGGCCGGTGTTGTGACCCCAGTGGAGGGTCAAGTGTTGCAAGGAACAGAGTCCTGCAACAGAATGAATGAAATGGAAAATGATTTTGAAAAACTG
>JAMKQA010040526.1:0-15479 GCA_024699735.1 Posidonia australis
TGGAGAAATCATAGAAGACCGATTCTATCGGGCGTACGAGGGTGCCTAACACCTTCCTCGTACGTAACAGGGATCCTTACCCGCATTTTTGGTTTTCGAAGACTATTCTTTTTTATTGTTTTGCATGATTTTCATGTTTATGGTTTTCCTCGTCTTCCATAATAGACTAGGTGGCGACTCCTGCATTTTTGCATTTTATTTTGTTTTTCCGTCGTGATTTTGCCGACTTTTCGCATTTATTTTGCGATCTCTCCACCGGCATGATTACACCACGGTAAAAAGAAAAGGGGAAAAAGAATGCAAAAATGCAGGAGTCGCCACCTAGTCTATTATGGAAGACGAGGAAAACCATAAAGATATGAAAAAATCATGCAAACAAATAAAAAAGGGCCTGCGGAAACCAGAAATGTGGGTAAGGATCCTGTTACGTGCGAGGAAGGTGTTAGGCACCCTCGCACGTCCGACGAATCGGTCTTCTAATGATTTCTCTTTTTGAAATGTCGGCTTTTTAGCCTCTCGCTGTATGCCCGAGGGCGATATGCCATGCCATGCAAATGCTTGTGGTGTCTATAATTTAGGCGCATGATGTGTAGGGGTGTGTCCTAATGCTCAGAAATATCGCTAATGTGTCGGGTCAAGAGTTGATGCAAGAATATTGCATAATAAGATCAGGGATCTAATATCTTGAGCGATTTATCAGTCTTGCATTCTATATGCCTAAATGCAAGCTAAAGTGCAAGAAAACTGCTGAAAACAGAGGAGTGCCTTCCTAATGCATCAAGGAAGAAAATCAGATGAAAACCCAGAAGCAAATCGGGTCGAGAAAAGCAAGCAAAACACAGGAAAGATATGCTGTGTGCTACTGAAAACAGGATATTGCGCCTGTTGGGTGCGCTAGACTGGTGCGTCAGTTTGGAGCACCACCTATGTGCGTCTAGGTGGGCCAGTATTGTATGCAGAGGCAAAAATAGAAAGCCAGGTAAAGCAAAACATCAAAGGATGCACTCTGGAAAAGCATGTAGTAGAAACCATTCTAGAGAAACTCGGGAAACATGCTTTGAAAGAGTCAAAATATGTCAATGCAATGCAATGATCTTGAGCTCAAGGGCCTGAAGCCTCACACAAGATCTCACTTATTTGAACTAGATGCAGAAAGCAACGATTCAGCCAAGCCCCTGGATAATGGACTGATGCACATGGCTCTCACAGGGGAGTAAGGTGCAATCAGTCTACTAGATTCAGCCTGGAAATGAATAATAAAACAGAGGAAAACAAATGGAAAATGGTCTGATCGAAAGCTGAAAACATGCAAATGGCATCTCGGCAAACTAGAGAATCAGTCAGGAAGAAACAAGCTCAAAACTCTACGATAAGTCATGCAAATATGGTGTTGAATGCAAATGCTCTAATCTCTGACCAGTCTGGTGCGCCTGCTGAGTGCGCCAAACTGGTGTGCGGGTTTGGTGCGACAAGGATATGCGCCCCAGGGATTCTGGATCAGACTGTGACCCGATCCAGAATCCACCCAGCAGAGATACAAGGGGGATTCATGCAAGTGCTAAAGGGTCTATGCTATGATAAAAACTGGAAACATGCTGCGAGTGTATAGGATCAAGAATCATCATGAAAACAAAGTATTTGAAGCCAAGGCAAGTTGGTGGGTTTATGCATAAAAACGTGTGAAATACTCAAGAACAAGCATGATCCGGATAAAACAATTCAAAATACGTGTAAGTGATGACCAAATGCGCATGCTTCTACGTGCAAGGGCATACATGGTGCATGGCAAAACACTAAGCACGGATACAATTGTTCATGTTGATTACATGCTAGAAGTGCAAACATGGATTAACATGGAGATTAGTTGCATAGAACAACAAGCATGATATCATGAAAACTACAAAAGCATGGAATAAAACAGATCATACGTAATGTTTTAAGCATGTTTTATTCAGTTCTGAAATTGCATTAAAAAAATAACAAGGGAGGTAGAATGCCTACCTCACGAAGTGTTCCTTCTTTCAATATCAGAGATAAGAAGGTACTTGTTGCTTTGGAAGGCTCTAGGACACAAGGAGGTGCTCCAGGGAATGAAAATAAGCTGCTGGACTGGTGGAGAAGCTCGTGCAGAGGTCGGGCTTTAGAGGAGATAATGGCTGGGTGCAAGGATTTCTGCTCAGGATTCTCAGCTCTCAGGATTTCCGTCCCTTGAAAGTGGTGCCTATGGGGGTCCTTTTATAGGGAACTCTCAGGGATGAGTTGCGGGCATAAGGAGAGCATCGCAGACGAAGAGCCTGGAATATTCCACGGCACATTCGCTGCTGGAGGTAACAGCCAAGGAAGGTGGAAAGCCAGCAGTCGCTGCCTACGCAGCGTTGTGCGCCAAGGATGTGCGCTGGCTAAGTGCGCCACATATGTGTGCTAGGGGAGTGCGCTAGGTTGGTGTGCTAGGTAGGTGTGCTAGGTTGGTGTGCCAGCTAGGTGTGCCTGGTAGGTGCTCTCCCCTATTGGTCTGGTTTTCTAACTGGGCTGTGGGCTTAGGGATTGGTCCAAGGGTCAGCCATATCCAAAGCAACAACTGGAGCCTTATCAATGAATCACCTCAAAATCGGGGTGTCTACACAGAGCAGCTGCATGTAGACAGGTCTAAGACGGCCAGCATGTTAGATGAGGAGCTGACCCTCATGATCTATGATCCCATCATCGGGGAAGCACTAGATTCTGATTCAATCCAGTACAAAGTCATGTATTAGTTTCTAAACAAAGATGCACAGGACCCTACAGGGGCATCGCAACAACCCAAAATTCATCTCCATGAGCCACCCACCTTTGATAAAGTACAATGAAGGCCCACAATGGACCACATCCCTGAAGACCTATACCAGGGACAATATGGAAACCCACCGCAAGACATGAACCGTCAAAGGCAAGGCAATATGCTCAACGAAGGATTCAGAACAAGGGCCAACCCACTGTTCCAAGAACAAAGTCAGTTCCAACATGACGAGTACCAGGAGCGAATCAATCCACTCTTTGAACAACAAGAGTAGGCAACCAGTCGCTACAAGGATACCACCATCACCAAGCACCTCCTTATAGCGCAAGCTACAACAGATTGCTAGTGGCTACCAGTTGCCATTTTACCAGCAGCAGGCATCAAACTCCAACATCCCAATCCCATCAACCGAGATGAACAATTTAGAAGAAATGAGAAAGATGCTTAGTGCATTAGGGGTGCACACTCAGGCTCCTACAAATTTTGACATGAGCCAGTTCCATCCTGTTCGGTTTCCTCCAGGGTTTAAATACTCAAAGACTCCTAAGTTCGACCGGACCACCAACCCTCCTTGCTACATTGTTCGGTTCCAAATGGAGTCGACCCCATACTTCTATGATTTGGGGTTAGTAATTCACCTTCTTTTCTACTCTCTAGAGGATAAACCCATGGATTGGTTCCTCACCCTCTCTAAGGAAGATCTCAATTGCTTTGATAAAATTTGAGAATGCTTCCTCACCAAATACGAGCACGAAATCGACCTGAAGGCTACTTTCCATGACTTGAGCAAAGAAGTCATGAGGCAGGGCGAGAGCTGGATAACTTTTTCCAGCTCTCTTTCTTAAGTCTTAGGGTCCGTTTGGTAACAATTATTAGAACCAACTTATGAAAAAAAGTGCTTATTCCTGAAAAGCTGAACCAAATAGTTTTTTTTAAGCCAGATTATTTCATTAAGCTACCTTAAAATTTTGTTTATATATAAAAGCTGTCAAATAAGCTGATTATAAAAAGTTGTGAAGACTAGCTTTTTTAAAAACACTACTTATAAGAATAATCCGTTTTTCCATAAGCGTTACCAAACGCTACCTTAAAATTTTCACTAGCTCCTTAGGGTTTAGAATGTGCCTCCCCTTTGGTTTAAGACCTAGGGGGTCTATTTATAGAGCCTGGGGGTTGGAGATCTCGTCAAAGACGAGATAAAGATCAAGGGTTAGGATTAAAATAGAAAATAAGACAAAAAATCCTTTATGGATCTCATCGCCTATAGCATAGGCGATAGAATCTCTGAGCTGCCACTAGTATAGGTGACAAGTCAGATGTCGGATTCAACGCACGTAATGAATTAGCAACTGAATGGCAAGAAATCTACCACATCAGCTAGTCGCCAGTGCACGTAGCGTCTAGAGACTAAAAAGGAATTTTTGCAAAAATTAAGATCACAAAGTATTGGATTACGAAACTATTAGCAGTGTGAACAAAATCAACATATAAAATCATTATCGTAATTAAGAGATATTTAGAATATATTTTTAAATCCAAATCAAACTTAAAATGTTAATCAAATTGATTTTGAAAATCAAATCTTCAATAAGTACAAGAAAACTCAATTAAAATCATGACGTACTTGATTTAAAATAGATTGGCAATCAATTGGATATTTTGAATTTTATCTTTATTTTTTAGCATTATCATGAATTAAATATAAGATATAACATTAAAATGTGATAACTTATCATAAAATCCCAATTTTTGGTAAAAATAAAGATAAGTGATCTTAATTATCAAGTCATCCAAATTTCAATAATTTTTTCGAATTATTTAACATTTATAATGATTTTTATGATACGCATATATTATTTAAATGTTGGAAAATTATAGAAATTAAAATAATTATGGGAAAAATCAAGATAACATTTATAAATATCTCATATATGATATTAAAACCCAGGATGACAAATTATTTAGAGAGAGTGTGCTAGAATTTCAGTCGCCTGTTAATTAAGTACTTGAAAAACTAGTCGCCTCTTGATGTGGGACTAGTCTTGTTGCTTATCAGATAGGCAACATCCTTGTCTTTTGTATTTTACCCCATGTCTTTTATTTTATTCCATAGAGATGCATTAAAAACCCAAAAAACATAGAAATTCCATGGAAAAATCTAGAAGAAGGTTAAAGGTCCTTTGCCATGTGATCTGGGACGTCTCAAGGGTCTCTATCCTAGGTGAACTCTGGAAAATGTGAAAATGGGATATCTACAATAGACATGTTCTTAGAAATGATGGAGGCTATAGACACCCTAATTTTGAGGTCATTTGGCAGCAAGCTCCTCTGGATGATGCTCTGGTTGCGATTACTAAAATCCTAACCTACTCAAGCCCAATCAAGCACAACTAGCCCACTCTGATCCAATCAAACTTGAAACCAAACAAATCAAATAAAGTCCACTTAAAATCAGATTAATAAAACAAAAACCCTAATCAAAACAAAATTAAATCCATTAAAAACTCTAAAATCTAGTAAAAAAACCCTAATTGATCAAGTAACACCCTAATCAAGTAAAATCCATTTAAAATCCACTTAAATTCCAATAAAAACCCGAATTAAGTAAAATTCAATCAAGTCAACTTAAAAATCCAATAAAACCCTAATTAATGAAATGAAAACCCTAATTCAAATAAAACCCACTTAAATCCACTTAAAATCCAATAAAAACCCTAATTAATTAAATACAAACCCTAATTAAGTAAAAGGAAATTAAATCAATGTAAAATCCAATAAATAACACAAAAACCCTAATTCAAGCCTAAATCCAATTAAATCATTTAAAAATCCAAGTAAATAAGTGAAAACTGTAATTAAAGTCAAAATCCATTAAAAATCCTAATTAATCAAAATTCAAAACCCTAATTAATCCAAAAACCTTAAATAAGCACAAAAACCCCAAATAAATCCATAAACCCTAATTAATTCAAAAATCCCTAACTAAACCCTAATTAAAATTCAAAACCCTACTTTAAAATCAATTAATTAAACCCTAAATACAAAATTAATAATCATATTTAAATCACAAAACTCTAATTAAAAACTTAAAAGCAAAACCCAAAATTCATAAAAATTCCAAAACAAAAATAAAACAAAAAAACCCAAAATAATTAAA
The DNA here is from genome assembly GCA_024699735.1 of Posidonia australis. Lineage (NCBI taxonomy): Eukaryota > Viridiplantae > Streptophyta > Magnoliopsida > Alismatales > Posidoniaceae > Posidonia > Posidonia australis. The sequence goes on from JAMKQA010040526.1 coordinate 5,934, forward strand.
ACCCAATTTAAAACGAATTAATTAAACCTTAATCATGAATTTAACATAAATAAAAGCCCAAAACTAAACTCAAAATCCAATTGAAAATCTAAAATTAAAACCCTAAAAATCCCAAAATAAAAATCAAAACAAAAATCCCAAAAGCCTAAGCCCATTAAGCCCAACACTGTTGATTCAAAAATGCAATTCAAAACTTAAGAAAGTCAAAAAATAATTCCAGCGACCCTATTTTTCTGGCGAAAATTCCAACGAGCAATCCTGAGAAATCCAGAGCAAATCTCAACCTCTGGGTTCTTTGGCCAACCTCCTCCAGCTCATGCCCGATCCAACGGCGTTGATTGGCTGAAGGAAGGATGATCAACGACGGAGAAAAGCCTTGCCGGAGTATAAAGGGTCTTGCTGCTGACTAAGAACGGGGGCTTTTCAGAAAACCTTCAGACCTTCCACTCTCGGGCTTCCAGCCTCCAAAGTCCTTCACCCTCAACAGCCAACCCACGAGAACGTCCAATCCTATTTTCCCAAGCCACCAGCCATTTGTTTGCAAACAAGAGCCACCGGAGCATCGCCGGAAACGCCACCGCTGCCACTAAAGATCGTTGGGGAGGACATCTCGTGAATCAGGTAACTCTTCCTCCCTTCTTCTTCAATTCATAGCATGCCCCTTAAATCCCTCTAGGCCTCTGGAACGTGCCACGGCGGAGAAATGCTCCTCGCGGGACGTCATCTCCGCTTCCGGTGGTGGGTTCACCACCACCGGCGAGGCTCCGAGCCTCCTGACCTCAGGCGAGGCCCTCGTGGGCCACTCCTCTCATCTCCTCTTCTCTCCTCCACCTCTGGTCTCCCTCTGGGCCAGAGAAGCCCCTCTGACGTCCACTGATCCACCGCACTATCGTCGTCGCTGCAGTCCAATCGCTTCCGCCGTTCGCCGTCGACGGTGCACCTGAGCGATCCAGACGCTCCCGCTTCACGCTGTCGATCCGGAGACCTCCGCCGTGCCACCACGAAGCCATCTGCACCGCTCCTCCACTGCCCAAACCACCGCAGCAAACCAACGACCCACCGTCGATCTTGTCGCCAGAGTCGGAGGTGGGAGGAACACTCCGGGCCTCCCTGGACCTCGCTGCTGCCTCCCAAAGTCCCGTCGTGCATCCCTGGAGCTTCTCCGACCTCCTCCGCAACCTCCGGACGTGCCTTCGAGGGAATCACCGTCGCCGGAGAAGACGTCAGCAAGGGGAGATCGACAGGACGCTCCGACCGTTGGAAGCGCGATCACCACCGTTGGATCCTCCCCACGTCTCCTCCTCATGCTTTCCCCTACCTCTGATCTCTGATCAGACGTCCGGAGAAACTCAGATGAGTCTCCCTGGCCATTGCCGCCAGCGATCTTCGAATCGCCGGCGGTGACAGTTAAATCTTTTTTTAATTTACATTTTAAAATCCTTTAACTTATTCAATTGTTACATTTTTTTGTTACATAAGGGTCCAAACATTTACATTTAGCCCCTAGAACTTTAAAAATGAGTTTTCTTTGTACATTTTGCATTCTCGACCTCAAGAAACATCATAATTGCACTGACTAATATAAAAGCCCAATTTTTATCACAATTAGACCTTGAAAATTTTCATAAAAGTCCCTAGATTCACATAAAATCATTTCTGAACATAAAATTTACATTGTGACCCTTAGATTAATTCCAAATCCATCATTTAGGGTTTTAAATGTTTTCTTTCATGTTTTGGAGCATTTTCCACTCATTGCATTTCATGTTTTTGCATTTAATCATGGATTCCATTTAAAAATCATGTTTTCACTGAGATTTGATGTTTAGCCTTACATTTTGGTCACATTTCCACTTATGTGTGAATTTTACACTTTAGACCCTAAACTTTCAGGAAATTATCCAAGTGCAACTTTTAAATTCCTGTGCCACATTGACATTGGACCCATTATTTGCATGATAGAATAAGCGTCATGAACATGTTTTTCATCCAGTTTCTCATTCCTTTCTGTGAATTTTGCGTTTTGGCCCTTATATTTGTCCTTTATTGTGTTTACATCATTTTGTTGATTTTCTCCTCCATGTTTCTTGCAAATAACATCTTCTAGACATTTGGCACACATTTTAGGCCATGCATCACTCCCATGCTAGCATTTATCATATATGGCCAGAGAAATGACCAAATTGCCCCTGTGCCTCCAATTCATGAGCATGCATCTCAATCTTTGCACTCAGTCTGGCATAGTCCATGTCTAAGTTATTCTTTAGAGTTTTTGCATATTTAGGCACTTATCCATGCATTTCATATCCTTTCTCCTCACATTTGTATTTCTATTTAGCGAGCCGGCATCTCATGCTTTTCCTTCGTGGGTTTCTTTATTCACTTTGTCTTCAGAAATTCTTATCCAATATACGATTTGACTTGTTTTAATCCTACATTTCAGATTTTTGATTTGATTTGGATTTCATCGCCCGAGAGCGTACATTAACAGGCCTGAAGGCCGACATTTGTCCCTGCCACTGATTATTTTTCTCCTTTTTTATTTTCATGACTTTTTCATGTTTCCAAGGACTCAGGTTGACTTAGCTTGTCATCTTTTTGATATCATTATGTTTTTCAGAAGCGTTCTTTAACAAAACCTCATCATTTCATGTGATTTTTTTTTATTTTGTCAATGCATGCGAATTTCTTCACAGTTTCCACACATCGTCTTGCACATCCATCTAGTCTTGTCATGGCATACATGTTAGCATGATTAGAACATAATCTGGGTTTAGCAAACATCCATTTAGCCTTTAGCAAGCAATTAGACTAGAAAGACCGAGTTTCTCAGGCGTACGAGGGTGCCTAATACCTTCCTCGTGTGTAATAGGAATCCTTATCCATCATCTGGTTAGTAGACATCCAGCCTTCACATCTGCACTTCAGGCATTCATCTTTTTGTGGTTTTCCTCGTCTTTCCCTTAAAAGACTAGATGGCGACTCCTTTCCTTTTTCTTTTATCTTTCCTTGCACCTTCGCCATCTTGGCATGGCTGTGATCTCCTTCTCTTTGGCGCGATTCTGCGCAAGGACCTCCTAGGGTCGGCGTGGTCACAGAAACTGGCGACTCCGCTAGGGTTAACATGATTCCAGTTTTTAGGTTATCCTTTTTCCTTACTTTGGCTTCATATGTTGTTTGTTTGCCTCGTTGGTGATTGTTTGTTTTGTTAGTGAGCGTTTTGCACTTTATTTCACACATTTGCTATGTCACTGCACACACATGCTATATATCATGCCTTTTGTTGTGATGGATGTTTTCCTTTTCACAATCATGATGCCACGACACTAGCACATGCCATGATCATGCCTTTTGTTGTTGTTTGCTTGCTTGCTTGCCTTTCTTGTGTGTTTTCTTCCCTTTTTTGCACTTGACATGCCTAGGAGAGTAGAGACATGTTTGTTTCCCCCATCTGGTTAAAATAAAACACACTAACTCAGAGAACAATTAATAAGGCAAAACTAGAGACCAAATTAAACTCTCCCCCTTGGTTATTAAAATGCAAGTAAAAGACACTAAAGCATATTGCATGATTGAGCATATAGGGCATGCATTTTTCTCCCCTGAGTCCACCTACAGTCCGAGAAGGGCAATTCTGGTAATCTATTCTATAGCATTGGCGTAGGACGTGTTGCTAGTTTGTCCCCCCTTGTCCGAGGTCGTGTCGGTGTTAGTAGAGGGTACAACTCCATGCTACTGCAAGAGACGAGGCCACCAACGCACCACTCGTTCACTGCCTGTGCTTTGGCCAGGATTTAGAGCGAGGACCTTTATTTTCTAGCCTGAGTCGGAGACCTATTTACCCGTGTGTGATCCCAGAGTAGATGACCTTCTAGGAAACACTTAGTTGGTGAGAGAGAGCATGTTAGTTACATCCATGTGCATGAATGCCATTCACGCCACCATAACAAACTGCATTTTGTTGCTGGTTCTAACCCTAGCTAGTTTTCTCTTTTCTAGGTAGTGGAGTGTGAGTTCCTTAGCCATTGCTCGAGCATTCTTACCTTGGCTCCCCTGATTGCAACACCTCGTTGCCGATCATCTTTTCCTGAGTTATCCATCACTTTGACGATAGCTCATCCAAGGATTAATCCCCTTGTTTGCCATCGTAGCCCGGTTCTCACCCGTTCCCGGTTAGTTATGGCCCAGCGTACTAGTGAGTCTCTTCCTGCCGCTGTTGTTTCCGAGGGCACCTCCTTTGTGGTCCCTCCTACTCTTACTGTGTCTCCAGCCATTCCTTCTGTCCCCTTCGTGCACCACGGAGGTTCTGTCCCCCATCTTGTAGGACAACCGCTGCCCCCACCAGTATGGAGCTAGGCACTGAGTCCATCTCAGTGACCCCAGCTCGGGTTCCAGATGTACCACTGATAGCCCCACTTTCTCAGGGTTCCTTCTCTCTTGGCACTCTGCCCACTATGGCAATACCCCTTGCAGATTCCTTGCCTCTAGGGCAACCTACTTCTGTCCCATCTGTGACTTCTGAACCTCTGACTGTGCCATCCCTTGCTATCCCCGAGGGGTCCCCTATCGCATAGGCAAAATATTTGCTGGCTCTCGCTTAGAAGATCGAGAGCATGGCCTTTGCCATTCAGTCCACTGTACACCCTAATATTCTTGAGGCTCCTCGACAACTTGCTCTAATGTTCCAGGCATCGGCACCACCACCTCAGCCCTCACCCCAACACCTCATTGCACCCACATTAGGTGTGACACCACAGGCTCAGACACACCACATCTCTGCACAACATTCAACTCCAGCATCTGGTGGTCAACCCCTCGGGTTGGCCGTAGTACAACATCCTCATGACTTGCAGCCTAGTGCCATACCGCCGCAGCAGTTGTTACTCCCACACTCAATACCTACTGTCACACAATTTTCTGTTCATACTCCTTTTGCACACCATCTGGTCCAGGCACCTTCACCTCCACAATCACACCTAGCACTCTTGCACGGATATGCTGGCCATCATGCTGCAGCACCAGGTGGCATGATAGTGGATCCGGAGGAACACTTAGGTGCGACCCACACAGCATATGCGGCCCTTCCCCCTGCTGCATCATCCTCATCGGCAGCAACTCTAGATACCCTCCACGCTAGGGTAGGTGACCTGGAGAGAGCACTTCGACAAATGCAGGGAGGGGATTGCTAACCCTACGGATTCTGGGACCTCTGTTATTTGCCAGAGGTGACACTCCCACCGCAATTCCAAATCCTGGATTTCGAGAAATATAATGGTAAGGGTTGCCCTATTTCACATCTTCAAGGAAATTACGGAGATCTCGCTCAGCTTCAGGTTGACGAGAGGCTACTAATCCGCCTCTTCCAAAAGAGTCTGATCGGTCCGGCCCTCAAGTGGTTCACGTCGCTTAATATGGACTCGATCAAGACTTGGAACGACTTCTCGCAGGTGTTCATGGACCAGTATGCCTTTAACCTCGACTTGGCCCCAAAGAGGGAGGACCTTGTCGCCACAAAATAGAAGCCCCACAAGCCATTTGGGGAGTATGTCGGTCGATGGCGTGCCCTTGCATCACAAGTAAAGGATAGGCCCTCCAATGAGGAGTCTATCAAAATCATTATTCGAGGAGCGCAGCCTGATGTTGGGGCTCTATTGAGCATTCAACCTGTCACCACCTTCCCATCTTTGATTTGGGCAGGCGCACGCATAGAGAGCTCCCTCTGTAGTGGTTGCTTCCCTGCGCTCGCCGCTTTTGCCAAACAAGCCTCATCATTGGATCACCAGGCAAGTAGCAGCACTTGCAACGGTGCTAGCACCGGTTACCCTAAGAGGTGGGATCCTCCTAAGCCTTCCATCGCATACGTAGGGTCAACTGCCACGCCCATCAATGTGGTGAACCAACCAGGCCCGAGTCAATTTGTTTATGCACCCAGATCTAGGGCACCGCACACACAACAGATCACTACCACCGCCCAGTCGGTGTATCCCGCGGCACCGGTCCGGCGTAGACCCCGCCCAGGGCAGAGAAGGCCTCTGTGTGTTGCCCAACAATATACACCACTTGTTGAGCTACTGAGTGCCATCTTCCCTAAGGTGGTGTCACTCCTCAAGCTCCCAGAGATCTGCCCCCCTCCTAATCCTCTTTTGGGGTGGTATAACACGAGTCTATACTGCAATTTCTACCGTTGTGCGGGTCACTCGACGGACAAATGCATGGCTCTTCGGAACTCCATTCAATACTTGATTGACTGTAAGGTCATCGCCATCGACACCCAGGAGGCACACACTACACCTGCACCACCACCGGCACAGGCACAAGCACCACCGACTCATATCAACATTGCCAACCTGCCCATGCCTGCGCATGACAACTCAATAGGCGCTGGGACCTCAGGAGTCCATTTCATTTCCACCTTTGGGTCTACGACATCTGTAGTAGACCCCTCTGACCTGATTCACACTAGAGGTAAGCCCTCCCCTACTCATTTTATCATCTGATTAATGCCAGACCCGAGTCAGCGGTCCACACGATACGGATGACTGTAAGAGTGGAGCGTACCGCCGCACCGCTGACCGCGCATTCTGGGTAACCCATTGGCCCACCTATCTCTTGTCCAACCTCTTACCTAGATTATTGTCCAATCTCTAGTCCAAAATCTTGTCCAATCTCTTGTCCAACCTCTTGTCTGGAACCTTGTCTAATATCTTGTTCAACCTCTTGCTTAGAACCTTGTCCAATCGCTTGTCCAACCTCTTACCTAGATTCCCATCTAATCTCCAGTTTGACCTCTTACCTAGATCCTTGTCCAATCTCTTGTCAAGATTCTTATTCAATATCTAGCCTAGATTCTTGTCCAATCTCTTGTCAAGAATCCTATCTAATCTCCAGTCCGACCTCTTACCTTGATCCTTGTCCAATCTCTTGTCCAACCTCTTGCCTAGATTCTTGTCCAATTTCTTGTCCAGAATCCTATCCAATCTCCAGTCCAATCTCATACCTAGATTCTTGTCCAATCTCTTGTTCAACCTCTTACCTAGTATCCTATCCAATCTCCGGTCCAACCTCTTACCTAGATTCTTGTCCCATCTCTTGTCCAAAATCCTGTCCAATCCATTGTCCAACCTCTTTCCTAGAACTCTGTCCAATCTCCTACTCAGCATCCTGTCCAGTATCTTGTCTAGTCTCTATTCCAGCATCTTGTCCCATATCATATCTGGCCTCTTGCTCAGTTTCCAATCCAATATCCTGTCTAGTCAGACCCCCTCATCAGCTAGCCCCTCAATCTTCAAGGACGGTCCCTTATTCAGTCCTTACTTCTTCGACTAGGCAGGAGCAGCCCTCTGTCGACATCACATCTCAGTTGAAGAAGGTCAAGGCTGATATCTCCAATTGGGATCTCATCCATACTTCTTCAGAGCATCGAGAGACCTTCCTAAGGGTCTTTCAGGCTGCTCAAGTATCCCCCACCATAGAACCGTCCACTCTTGAGAATATGGTGGGCATGATTGCAGAGCCTTGTGTTGTTTCTTTTTTCAGCGAGGAGTCACCCTCAACAGGTGTTAATCATAACCAATCCCTGTTCATTACGGTACAATATCAAAGCTTTTGTATTCCCCTCACTCTGGTGGATAACAGCGCAAACTTTAATGTTTGCCATTTGCGCATAGCAAACAAAATCGGATTGAAAGCCGAGGATATCATACCAGCTACGAAGGGAATGTTGCCTTTTGATAACATGCATCACGACGTGCTAGGGGTGCTGGTTACTCCTCTCATCTTAGGGCTTGTAGTCCTCTACGTTGAATTCTATGTTGTGGATCTAGAGCCCTCTTTCAATCTTCTGCTTGGGCACCTTTGGTCGCACAAGCATCAAGTGATCCTCTTGACCCTCCACCGCATGGTTAAGCTCTACTACGGCAATGACACAGTTGTTGTTACAATGGAAGATATTGACCAAGAAAATGTCGAGTCAGTCTCTGTTGTCTCCCTCCAGACCATCCGAAGCCATCGGATGTGTTGTGGGTCAACCGTTTCGAGCATGTCAATTTCATTTTGGCCCTCGACACGTGTCAATCACTTGACCGTTCGTGGCAATCCCCTTCGGATGATTGAAAACGTATGTCGCAAATGGGGATACAAGAAAGGAGCGCCACTCGAGCGACATGGCCAAGGAATCTCTGAACCCATCCAGGCTAGAGAAAAGCGAGAGTTCGAGAGATCAAGATACGAGTGGCAGCCGCACCAAGACGAATAGTCGCGCACCAGGAGTTACAGTCATATTTTTATTCCATTAAACCTCACCAACTTTGTCAATGCTGGGATACTTGATCCCGATCAGAGTCAAGTTACTGCTGAAAAGAGTCAATGCCAGATGGTGCAATCACAGCCTTTGTCGCCGGCAGTCACTTCAACAACATCAGTGACCACTGCAACAGCGATCCTCGCAGTGGTAGCCCTACAAGTTGTCGTACCAACAGAGCCATAAGTGCAATCCCACCAAGCCTTGGACAACAGTTACACCGGCCACACAATTTGGATAAGCTAGAGGCAGAGCAATTCAGTCAATGAGCAAGTCAGTGACCTAGAACTACTGCCTCAAGAGCAGTTATCAGTCAAAGGAAAGGACCTTGAGTTAAGCTCAAGAGGAAAGTCAGGCGGCATGATTCCCATCAGCCAGCAGCAGGATAGCCGCTAGTAAGTATCACTCCATTGTACATCAAAAAGCACCGGAGGCTAAAGCAACAAATCAACTCGGTCAGTCAGTAAACCTCACGGTCCAAGAGCCAAAGGTCGTTTATCAAAGTCAGTGTGACCACAATAAGGAACCATCAGGCACAGAAATCATAGTACATTCTCTCCTTCGACGTTGCCAATCCAACCTTCAAAGAAGAAATCCTATCAAAGTTCATCGCTTACGAAAAAGAGGGTGATGACATGGAAGATGGCGAGACACTTGAATTCCAACCTCACGACAATAATCCAGAGGGGCCAAATTTACATTAGGCAATCCAGTCTTGCAGACCATACATCTCCAGGACGGTCGAGACGAATTCCGACCTAACCCCGCATGGTTCCTACGTTATCAAGCCAATTTATTTGGGAGGCGTAGCAATCCTCGGAGACATGGGCAGCATCGAGCTACTTGAGCCAGGCAACACATGTTATCCGAAGTACTACCAATGAACAGAAGGCGTGTATCCTTACCTTGCAAAGTATCCTTTTGTGCATCGTGCATCATCCACTACTCCATCATGCATGCATATCTCAAAATAATCAATGATCCAAGTGCATTTAATCCATAACATTTGCCTTTTTATTTTCATGCGCACTTAGTAACTTAAGCATCCATAACTGCATCCATCCATGTGTAACCATGCCGGCGAGGAGATTCCCCAAAAGAGTGCGAAATCGGACGGCAAAATCACGTCAAAAAAAAGCAAAACAAATGGAGTCGCCACCTAATCTATTATGGAAGACAAGGAAAACCATATACATGAAAAATCATGCAAATCAACAAAGACAAGTCTACGAAATAACCAGAATGCG
>JAMKQA010040527.1:0-10341 GCA_024699735.1 Posidonia australis
TTGCATGATTTTTTCATGTTATGGTTTTCCTTGTCTTCCATAATAGATTAGGTGGCGACTCCTTTTGTTTTGCTTTTTTCGACGTGATTTTGCCGTCCGATTTCGCATTCATTTGCGGAATCTCCTCGCCGGCATGGTTACAGGTCCATGTCGGCATTGTCAAGCCTATTAATGTATGCCCTCGGGCGATGAAAATCAAAATCAAATCAAAATCATGAAAATCAGAAGAAATTCGGAAAATGATGTGAAAACTAAGTTTGAAATAAGTTTGAAATGTGTGCATGATGTAAGAAAGTACGCATGAGAAAAATATGCATGAAAAAGGGGACAAATTGTATAAATGAAAGCATGGGTGAAATATGTAAGTTTCCAAGGGCCTCTGTGCAAAAGTTACATGTTCCAAGGTAAAGACTGAGGTTTCCAGGGTTAAATTAGCAAAACTGATAAAGAAAAGACATTTTATGCAATTTTAGGGAAGTTGGGAGGCTAAATGTGCAAAATTGGGTATTTTTGGTAAAATTAGTATTCCTAGGGTCTAATCTGCAAATTTACCAGCAAAACATGTGTTCAGTGTAATTTTAAAGAAATTAAGGGTTAAATGTGCAAATTAGTGGACTCATGGATGAAAATATAAATTTCCAGGGTCTGATTCGCAAATGTGCCATAAAAACATGCATTTAGTGTAATCTTAGTGAAGTTCAGGGTTTAAAATGAAAATCTATATGCTTTTTGAGTAAAAACCTGAATCTCCAGGGTTTGATTAGCAAATGTGCCATAAAAACATGCATTCAGTGTAATTTTAATGAAGTTCGGGGTTTTATGTGCAAATTATGGACTTAAGGTGAATGAAAACTAAATCAGAGGGTTTTATGTCAAAATTTAAAGCTTGAGAATTAGTAAAAGAAAACCACAAGGACCACACTGCAAATTTACAAAAAAAAACATTATTAAAATGATTTATAAATGAATGTAGGGACTGATGTGCAAAATAAAAGGACCTAAATGCAAAAAAAGAAAAGAAAAGAATTTTTTTTAAAAGAAGTTTTTTTTAAAAACAATTTCTTTTAAAAAACATTGACGATCGCTGGCGACCGCACCTCACCGGCGAAGACCATCTGGGAAGTTATCCAAGGCTTCCCTGATGCCTGATCTGGCATCCAAACACGAGGGAAGTAAAAGGGACGAATGGGTAGGAGATTCATCGGCTTCGATCGGACATTCAACGGCTTGAAGCTTCCTCCCACCACCCTCGTCGGTGTTGTGACTCCGACGACGGGCCCGGAGAAGACGAGGCCACTGGAGGCGATCGAGCGGCGGTCCAAGGTTCCAAGAAGGTTGACGGCGAGGAGAGGGGAGTTTTCCACCATCTGGAGGCAAGACATGTGGTGTGAACTTCCCTCCCAACCTAGCACTGTGTCGTCTCCAGCGACGTCGACTATGGGAGGAATTCAAGGCTTGGATGGGGGCTCTAAAGCTTCTGGAGGCCTGAGGGAAAGGAGAGGGAGGTGCTCCGATAATCAGAGCAAAGCTACGCCACGTGAGACAAGCGGTCGACCTTTACTAAAGGTCGGCAGGGCTGCGACCGGCGAGCTATTTCCAGTGGCTTCAGGGGGGCTACGCAGCTTCTAGAGTGGAGGAAGAGCAAAGGGAGATCTGGCAAACAACTCTGCACACACCATGACACGAATCTCTCAATGGATTCGTGCCCCCACCTCTCTCGCCGGACCCATCCGGCGACCCATAAAACTCAATTTCCAGCTAAGGAACCACAATTCTTCACTAGAATAACTCCAAGAAGGTTGAGGAGGACCTAGGGAACAAAATGGAAGTGGATTGAACTCTGATCAGGGCATACCTGAGCTGAGAAAAAGTGTTGGCTATTTCCGACCACTAGAGCTCGCCGGAGAAGATGACCAGAGCTCTGAACTGCTCCCCTCCAAGCCTCCTCAACGATCTGAAGCTACTCTGATTGGCTTGATTTCTCTAGTTTGAGTGATCTCCTCTTGGTTTCTCTCCTCTCAAACTTTCTTTTTTTTTCAAGTTTTTTCTCTCTTTTTCAAGCTTTTCCCCCTCCTTTTTCTCTTGCAAATGGGGATATTTATAGGCTTGAAATGGCTAGGTTGTTTGGATTGTTATGGGTAGTTTGTTATGGGTTGTTATAGGTAGTTAGAGGTTGTTATAGGTAGTTATAGGTTTTTATGATGAAGTAGGAAGTGGTTAGACATTGTTATAGGTTGTTATGATGGAGTGGAAAGTGGTTAGGTTGTTAGGGTTTTGGATTATGGCTTAGGGTTAGGTTTAGGGTATACGCTGGATTTAGAGTTTTGGATTAGGGTTTAGGCTAGCTTAGGGTTTAAGATTAGGGTTTGGTTAGCTTAGGGTTTAGGTTAGTTTAGATTTTAAGATTAGGGTTTAGGCTAGTTTAGGGTCTAGCTCCAAGCTTATGGGTGGGTGTCTACAGATGCCCCTCCCTGAGCAAGGTCGGAGGACGAATGGAATAGAGACCAATGCTCAGGGTTGACAAAGACACCCTGCCCTCTCTACATGGAAAAGAGAACAGGATGAGAAGACCATTACTTACGGAGCACACACCAAGAATCAAACGGCACAAAGTTATTGGACTTGTGAACCGGATAGTTTGGGTTATCGGTCCACTCCGGACAAAGTAACGGTTGTCAATTGAGTAGTTCGAGCTACCAACCCAAGAAAAAGGGGACATGACAGGATATTGTACCTACTGACCTAAAAGATAGACGCCTTGACGAGTGTTAATCGGGTAGTTCGGGGTACCAGCCCAAAGATGGAGATTGGTCTAGTCCATCTGGAACACAACCAAAGGGAGCACCATCGATTCCAAACTCTCTAAGCAAGAATCGAATGGGGCATGGCAAGATAGTGAACTTACTAACCAGAGGGTATGGCAAGCTTTGGACTTACCGACCGAGAGGATATGGCAAGTTTCGGACTTACCAACCAAGAAGATGGCAAGTTTTGGACTTACCAACCGAGAAGATGGCAAGTTTCGGACTTACCAACCGAGAAGATATGGTAAGTTTCGAATTTACCGACCGAAGATGGCAAGTTGACGAATGCCAATCGGATAGTTCGAGATATCAGCCCAAAGAAGGAGGCTAGTCTAGTCCATTTGGTACACGACCAAAGGGTGCACCATCGATTCCAAACACTCTAAGCAAGAATCAAATGGGGCATGGTAAGTTTCGGACCTACCGACCGAGAGATGGCAAGTTGACGGATACCAATCGGATAATTTGGGATATTAGCCCAAAGAAAGAGGTTAACACAACATCCGGAAAAAAAGCCTGGTAATAGACAACAAAGCAGAATAGCAAATCTATCAACTGAGAAGTAGTCGGTGATAGTTCAGAAGGCATGATAAATGAACTCGTCAACCAAGAAGCAGTCAGTGACGGGTCGGAGTCGGTGACGGGTCGGAAAGCAAGAAAAGCAAACTCGTTAACCAAGAAGTAGTCAGTGATGGTTCGGAAGGTAGAAAAGTAAACACGTCAATCGAGAAGTAGCTGGTGATGGTTTGAAAGGAGGATAGACAAACACGTCAACCGAGAAGCAATCGGTGATGGTTCGAAAAGCTAGAAAAGTGAACTAGCCAATCGAAAAGTACTCGGTGATGGTTCGGAAGGCGGATAGACGAACACGTCAATCGAGAAGCAGTTGTTGACAGTTTAAGAGGAGGATAAACAAGCACATCAACCAAGAAGTAGTCGGTGATGGTTCGGAAGGCAAAAAAGTAAACACGTCAACCGAGAAGCAGCCGGTAATGGTTCAAAAAGAGGATAGATGAACACATCAACTGAGAAGCAATCGATGACGGTTTGGAAAGCTAGAAAAGCGAACTTGTCAACCGAGAAGTAATCAATGACAGTTCGGAAGGCGGATAGACGAACACATCAACCGAGAAGCAGTCGGTGACAGTTTGGGAGGAGGATAAACGAACACATCAACCAAGATGTAGTCGGTGATGGTTCGGAAGGTAGAAAAGTGAACACGTCAACCGAGAAGCAGCTAGTGATGGTTCAGAAGAAGGATAGACGAACACGTCAAATGAGAAGCAGTCGATGACGATTCGAAAGGTAGGATGAATGAACTCATCAACCGAGAAGTTGTCGGTGATGGTTTGAAAGCAGGATTAGATGAACATGTCAACCGAGAAGCAGTTGGTGATGGTTCGAAAGGAGGATAAATGAATGCATCAACCAAGAAGTAATCGGTGAAGGTTCGGAAGGAGGATAGATGAAGACGTCAACCGAGAAGTAGTTGGTGACGGTTCGGAAGGAGGATAAATGAATGCATCAACCGAGAAGCAGTTGGTGATGGGTTAGAAGGCAGAAAAGTGAACTCGTCAATCAATAAGTAGTCGGTGACGGTTTGGAAGGCTAGAAAAGCAAACACGTCAACTGAAAAGCAGTCGGTAACGGTTCGGAAAGTAGGATAAACGAACACGCCAATCGAGATACAGTCGGTGATGGTTCAGAAGGAGGAATAGACGAACTCGTCAACCAAGAGGTAGTCAGTGATGGTTCGGAAAGCAGGATAAACAAACATGTCAACCGAGATGCAGTCAATGACGGTTCAGAAGGAGGAATAGACGAACTTGTCAACCAAGAGGCAGTCGGTGATGGTTCAGAAAGCAGGATAAATGAACTCGTCAACCGAAAAGCAGTTGGTGACAGTTTGGAAAGGAGGAAAAACAAACTCATCAATTGAGAAGCGGTCGGTGATGGTTCGAAAGCAGGATTAGACAAACTTGTCAACCGGAAGGCAGCTAGTGACAATTCAGAAGGTAGGAAAAACGAACTCATCAACCGAGAAGTAGTCGATGACGATTCGGAAGGCAGGATAAACGAACTCATCAATCGAGAAGCGGTCGGTGATGGTTCGAAAGCAAGGTTAGATAAACTTGTGAATCGGGAAGCAGCCAGTGACAGTTTGGAAGGCAGGATAAACGAAATCGTCAGCCGAGAAACAGTCAGTGACGAGTCAGAAATAGGAAAAGCTAACTCGCAAATCGAGAAGCAGCCAGTGGCATTCGGAAAGTAGGCTAGACGAACTCATCAACCGAGAAGCAGTCGATGACGGTTCAGAAGGCAGAATAAACAAACTCATCAACCGAAAAGTGGTCGGTGATGGTTTAAAAGCAGGATAAACGAACTCATCAACCAAAAAGCAGTCGGTAATGGGTCGAAAGGTAGGCTAGACGAACTAGTCAACTGAGAAACAGTCAGTGACAGTTTGGAAGGTAGGTAAACGAACTCATCAACCGAGAAGTAGTCGATGACGGTTCAAAAGGTAGGATAAACGAACTCATCAACCAAGAAGTGGTCGGTGATGGTTCGAAAGCAGGATTAGATGAACTTGTCAACCGGGAGGCAGCCAGTGCCAGTTTAAAAACAGGACAAATGAACTCATCAATCAAGAAGCGGTTGGCGATGGTTCAAAAGCAGGATTAGACAAACTTGTCAACCGGGAAGTAGCCAGTGATAGTTCAAAAGGTAGATAAACGAACACACCAATCGAGAAGCAGTCGATGACGGTTCGGAAGGAAAATAGATGAACATGTCAACCGAGAAGTAGTCGGTGACAATTTGGAAAGAAGGATAAACGAACACATCAACTGAGAAGCAGTCGGTGACGGTTCCGAAGGCAGAAAAGCAAACTCGTCAACCAAGAAGCAGTTGATAACGGTTTAGAAGGCAGAAAAGTGAACTTGTCAACCGAGATGCAGTTGGTAATGGTTCGGAAGGAGGATAAATGAACACGTCAATTGAGAAGCAGTCGATGATGGTTCGGAAGGAGGATAAACGAATGTGTCAACCAAGAAGCAGTCGGTGACGGTTTGAAAGGAGGATAAACAAACGTATCAACTGAAAAGCAGTCGATGACAATTCGGAAGGAGGATAGATGAGCACGTCAACCAAGAAGCAGTCGGTGATGGTTCGAAAGCAGGATACCAAAAGGGCAATTGACATAATATTGACATCAAGAGAATAATACCAAAAAACAGCTAATATGCCCCTGGTAATAGTTGGATAATACCAAAAGACAGCTGACATGCCCCTAGTATCAGAAAGATAATACCAAAAGGCAGTTGTCATGCCGTTGGTATTAGGAGATAATACCAAAAGACAGCTGACATGCCCCTAGTATCGAAATGCTAAGGATGTTGTTGAAAGAAGGGAACTGAAGAAAGATGGGGGCCTAGACAACTAGTTTAGCCAACAAAGATTTGCCGAGAAGCACTTGCTTGTGGGTGCACCTTGAACTATGATTACTTTGAATTGATGTTATTCACAGATTCTGTTGGAATTTCACTACTCGTACACAACATTTTTGAGGGAAGTGGGTATTTGTGGCTCGCTGGACTGAAAACTGACATTCTACGATCAGGGATGCTACTTGTGGTTGTGGCTCTGTAAGCATTGTAGTCGTAGTGATTGTCACTCACCTAGAGGAATATGCACTTGACTGCTATGCTGGAAGCATGATCTTATGTTGCATTTTCTTAGAACAATCTGGATATTCTGGCTGGAGATTCTAGACTTGACTCTCTGCACCATAAGTCATGAGTCTATGCCTCGTGAAGTGCTTGATGCATTAGTTCTATCCAAAGAGCAGTTAACATCCTTTTGGTGAACAGAACTGATCTGGACGTGGTTGTTGCAGTCAAGACAAAATAGATGTTCCTGGTATCAAGTCAAGCTGCCAAATGACATGGGGGTCTGGCTGCAAGTGCTCTAGACATTCTGTCCCTGTTTATGCAATCACCGGACATTCCCCCAAGTAGTGCTAGTGGAACTTGGTTGACCGTAGGGAGATTATTGCCAATGCTGCTGATTCTATAGGCTTGTATAGCCTATGCACTGGAAGGTAATCGCATTGTACGTGCACTTTGACCATAGTGTAGCTAAAATGTTCCTGATTAGAGACACTCAACGAAACTTTGTAATGCAATGCGAAATGCAAGTAGAAAGGCTGCAGCAAGCAAGGTAATGATGGTGATGGATTCTATTGTTGTACGGAGACATGCTGATGGATGATAGGTGAAGCTATTACTTAACTAGATAAACATGTCTTATTGATCAACTATGACTTTTGTTTGTTGTCATTTTCATTTGTTTGCCCTAGGTTGGGTTGGAAAGTTTCATGCCTTTTGGAGGAGGACACCTTTACCTCAGCTGGCCCTACAAAGACTCACAAGCTATGGGTGGCTCTCATAGGATAAGAGGTGGAACTCAAGCTCATTGTGTGGTGATGAGATAGACCGGACTCCATGCCAAACTCTTTAAGGTCCCGCACCAGCTCTTTTGAGTTTACACGATTTATTTTTCCTCCCTCGTAGGCATTTGACTTCACTCTATACTTGACTTGGATGTAAAAGGCGCCTAATCTGGGTTGGAGGCTTTTGCTGCAGGAAGGGGGGGCCAGCCCTTCAAAGGTGTGGATTTACCAGGCGCATGCTTCAACTCCTCTCCAAAGTATCGTAGGGATAGTGCTACATCACATGCCTCTTACTCTTGGGCTGACTTCTGTCTTCGCCTTCTATCTTCTAGTTTCTTTTATGCCCATGCAAAGGTATATTTCTTTTTTGACTCACACACTCAGTCACCCTAGCATTTTATCTCCCGCTTGGAGGTGCTAGGACCCTGTAGAGTTTGGGCACTTCATCTGGCCTTGATAGGTGGTGACTCCCTCGCTACTTGGTCATTTGAGTAGTTGCATCTAAGGAAGAGCATTCCAATCTGACGCAGGCAAATTTTCCAATTTCTGTCATTGGGAAAAGTATTTAACATGCAAAGTATTTTTGGTTTTTTTTTTTTGTTTTTAATTTTTTGTATTTTCCTTCTTTTGGATGCTTGCTTTTCTTTTCTTTTCTTTCTTTTGAATGCATGATGACAATAAAAAGAATGAAATAACAAAGAGAAAGGATACGACTTCAATCCCTGTTGTTGAGCTTCCATTGCTAGCTGAGAAGACTAAGCTTATTGTTGACTCTAAAGTATCTGCAATTGCTGCACTTTGGGGTTCAAGGTATCTATGCATTCTGAGTCAAATTAGTGCATGGCAAGTCGGCAAACTTTAGGCTAGACCTCCCGCAAGGGAATGGGAACAAGAATGGTGCACGAATGTATCACCGGATCAAGCTAGGAATCAACAAGAGAAGGATCAAGGCTGATGGGGTCAGAAAGGCTGGGAGAGAGAAGATAAACCCCCAAAGTTCAGACATCTTCGGAGCTTGCAGGCTCAGATAAGAAGAGGTTGGCTACACTAGGGTGTGTAGATGTTGGTGCAGGTGTGGATACTGCCTCCTGCACATTGACGACTATAGCTCCTTTGTCGATCAAGCTATGAACAACATCCCGAAGAGTGTGGCAATCATCAGTTGAGTGCTTCGGGGCTTGATGATAATCGCAATGCGCATTTGCATCGTACCACCTTGGGAGTGGGTTTGGTGGCGGACGAGGATCCGAGAGTCGCAGAAGCGACACAACCGGAGGGAAGAGGGCACTTAGTGGCCTACCAAGCAGAGTGAAGTCACTTTTAGTGCGACGATCGTGCCTCTGCTTAGGTTGTTGTCCTTGTCGAAATAGTGCGACATGATGCTCTGGTTTAACAGTGGAGTGTGTGTATATGGTGTGTGGAGAGCTAGGTGCAATTGCTAATTGGTTCAGATCAGACTAGCTCTCTACTCCAGTAGGCTTCGTAGAAGGCTTGATGAAAGTGACAGTTGCCCTCTTGACATCGCTGGTGTTGACAGTGTTGTTGTTGAGCTGTTACCAGAAGAAGTGGCCTACTTGGCGAATGTAGAGAGTGTAGGGAAGTTCCCACCTTTCAGTGAACTCTCCATGCGAGCGCCAGCCCGAATCAGTGATGCAAAAGTAGTGATGGCTGAATGCTAAGCAAAGCCCCGGTAATTGGTTGTGCTCCTCTTATAATGATCTCAATAGACTCCTTATCAGAGGGTCTATTCTTGATCTGGCAGGCTAGTGTACGCCAACGATCGACATACTCCCTAAATGACTCGTGGGGGCCCTGTCGGATTGTGACAAGATCCTCTCGCTTAAGGATCAAGTCAAGATTGAAAGAGTATTGCTCCAGGAATGCCTTAGAGAGGTCATTCCAAGTCTTGATAGAGGCCATGTCGAGGGATATGAACCATCTAAGTGTCGGCCCTGTCAGACGTTTCTGAAACAAATGGATCAGAAGCCTCTCATCACCTTGAAGCTGCGCGAGGTCTCCGTAATATGCCTTCAAATGGGATATTGGGCAGCCACTACAGTTATATGTTTCAAATTCTGGGATGTGGGAATTCGAAGGGAGTGTCGCCTCTGGAAAATAGCAGAGGTCCTAGAAGTGGTAGGACTAGTGTTCCTCGCCTTGCACTTGATGAAGTGCTCTTTCCAGGTTGCCGATCCTTCCTAGGAGGGTGTCTAAAGTTGTCGTTGATGAGATACGAGAAGCTGATGTGGGTACCACATATGTTGTATGGGTGGCACGTATGCGCTCCTTCGGATCCACCCTAACGCCTCCTTGTGTCAAAGCGTAAGGGCCAGCATACCCATGCGTAGGTGCTGAGTGTAATGATGTCATGCGTGAATGTGTCTGAATCTGGTGCAAAGGGAATGAATGGATTGCATGCTATGTTGTGTAAGATGCAGGTGAGGGAGCAACAGTTGTTGCACCAATACAATTCCTGGCAACGAGCTCGAGGCATACTGCTCTCTAGCAAACCCAAACGACTGGCCACCAGGTGGTGGAGTCACATGTTGTGCATAGTGCAGTGAAGGTGTAGGAGGCAAAGATGACGCCCTCATTGCTGGAGTAGTGAAGAGCTGAGGCGATGGCATGGGTGAAAGTGCTGTGGAATGAGTTTACAATGCTAAGGTGGTCCGCATCGGATCCTCAGGGGTCAAGGGAAATGGAGTAGAGGTAGGACCAAGATAGAAAGCCATGCACTGCTGTAGACACCCCAAATTTTCCCAATTTTGCAGGACGAGGGTCTGGTGGCTGAGCTCAACCCCTTTTCAGGTCTATTTAAGCCCATTGAACCCAAAAGCCCACTTAGGCCCATGGAGGCCCATGAAGCCCACAAGGCCCACATAGGCCCACGAAGGCCCATAATGCTTCAATACATCCCCTCCTCCTTTTCCAACCCAACACCTTATTTCTTCCTCTCCATATATATCATTTTTTCTGATTACCAATTTCCACCATAATTCACTCATTTCCTTCACACTCATTAAACCCATTTCTTCTCCATTATTTTCTCACAAAACGAGCCACTCTCTTCACTGAGCTCAACCCACT
>JAMKQA010040528.1:0-10925 GCA_024699735.1 Posidonia australis
TCCCATCTGCATCACATGCATTCATCCTTTTGTGGTTTTCCTCGTCTTTCCCTTAAAAGACTAGGTGGCGACTCCCTTTTCTTTTTCTTTTATCCTTGCGCCTTCGCCATCTCGGCATGACTGTGATCCCCTTTCCGCTTCCCTCCGGGTTCGGCATGGTCACAGATATAATAAAAAATAACATCAGAATTTATAATAGTTTGGCTAACTTTAGCCTAGTTCACTCCTTGAGAACATCTCAAGAGTTTCCTTAATCTATAACTTACTTGTCTTTAATGCACCCTTCGCCAATCTTCGCACAAAACGACGGTGATGTTCCTCATAACTCGAGAAGCGATGGACTCTTGTTGTTTTACAAAGAATTGAACCTTTTTACAACTCTAAGCACACCATTTTATCTCCCAATTAGCTTGAACAAAGAAGAATGAAGGATATTCTGACTCTCTTACTTTCTACTTTGGCAATAATTGGGAAAAGACTTGAAATAACTCACAAATAAGATTAGAGTGAAAGCAATAGACTTGTGTAACTTTCTTAGAATTAGAGGGATCCTATTTATAGAAAAATAATGAGTAGAGCTTATGCGTAATGGCTAGAATTTTTCCTCTAACATTTATAAATGGCTACCGATTCGGTATGCCGAAATGAAGTGGGATATCACTGGGTTGCTTTAATCTTTATTCTTGAGATACTCTGTTCTTTTCACTAGCTTTTCGTGTTGTTGGTATAAAAATGCTACCTCTTTGACCTTTTATTTTCGAGACATACTTCAGTTGTTGCCCCTTTTTACTTAATTAATACACCTTTTCCTTGTTTTAGTTGGCATATTATTCTTTTCCGTTAAGGTTTAAGTTGGTTTATTTTTTTAATTTGAGATTTCGTTTTCTGGTATGTCATGAACATGAATTCTTTTACTAGAAATTTATATTCCAGAGAGGATTATATAGGTATTATATTCATTAGTGGTGCTTATTATGCTATCTTTTCCATATAAATCCAAATTTACAGGTATGGCAACCTATTCAAGACACATATACTAGGATGTCCCATAGTTATTTCCATGGACCCTGACCTCAACAGGTACATCCTCTTGAATGAGAAGGAGGGACTTGTTCCTGGTTACCCACAGTCCATGTTAGATATACTGGGCAGGGCCAATATTGCAGTTGTTGATGGCAGCCTTCATAAGACCATGAGAGCTGCACTTCTTGCTCTTGTTAATCCAATCATGATTCGGGATTAGCTCTTGTCGAAGATCGATGAATTCTTGAGGTCTCACTTAAGTAATTTGAGTGGAAAAGTTGTTGTTATCCAACAAAAAACCAAAGAGGTAAACATTTCTTCTAATAGCTGGTTTCCTTGTGTATGTCCTGCATTTGAAGTTAATTATTATGTATAATTTTCTTAAGAGAGTACATGTTGATAATTGTTTGTTGTTCCTGTGCAGATGACATTTCTCTCATCCTGGAACCAGATTGTTGGCATCAACTTGTTGAAAAATCTTATATTTATTTTGATGATAACAATTTTAGTGTGATTAAACATAGGTGACTATATAAGGCCATATGAAGAATTTAAGTATTACATTGTAAAACATTCATATGAGATGTAATAATCACACATTTGTATTCTTGAGATATAAAAATGTATTGATATGTAAAGGAAGAAAGGATTTGTAAGTCACATGTAAAACGGCATACCGAATATTTTCGGTATACCGAATCAGGAGAAAACGGCACATCAAACGGCACACTGAAATTCAAAGAGAAAATGAAGCTGCAAGCAAAACGGCATACCGAATATTTTCGGTATATCGAATCAGGAGAAAACGACACATCCGGCGATACACTGAAATTCAAGGACCAAGGAAACAGATAGTAATTTCGGCAGACCGAAATATTTCGGAATACCGAATTATCCCGACAGTTACATATTTTGGTCGACCGAATATTTTCGGCATACCGAATCTTTTGTCAGTAAACAAAAGATTTACTAGTCGTTAGTCACACTTAGATAAAAACCTAACACTATAAATTAAAGTCGATATGCAGCTCACAAACCACTGAATTTTCATTGAGCTATCATACTTCTAGTGCTTCAAGTGAGTGAGTCAAAATTCCGTCAATACTTCGCTTCAAGTACAAAGAGCTTCAACTTTCATTCAGACAAGCAAGAGCGAGATCACAAGGTGTTCAAAGGTCACTCTTGCCTTCAAGTATTTTGAGTTATTCTCCTAAAAGGAGAAGAAAATTGTGATTCAAGGCTACAAGCAAGGTAAATTTGTAGCTTGTAATATTCTAGTTATTGAATAAAAGGGTTAAGTCTCAAGTGTGGAACTTAAGGAGTGGACTAAGCCGGAGTTGGCTGAACTACTATAAATTCTCTGAGTATTTGTGCTCGAATGTGTATGTGATTAATTTTTATCTTCTTAAGTTTACATATTAACTTTAAAACTAGACAAAATCAGAGATTCTCCATTCACCCCCCTCTAGGGAAGCCTTAATATCCTACACAACTCCCATCTGATATCAGAGGCCATCAAGCCAGAATTCTATAAACTAGTGGTGGGTGTTCTCTCTCTACCAATTGATTTCCAGGCATGAACTATCGCCAAGGGCTTCAGGTAAGCACCTAGTTGGCAAAGTGAGAATTACTAGTATTTTTTTCTGAGAATTCAAGTAATTGCGAAGTTCTGATGGACCTCTTTGACAGGGAAGGAAGGGAATGGTAAGTATGCTGAAGTTCTGAAACCAATGTATAATTTATCGAGTTTTTGCACAGGTGATATACGAGGCTATGAGATTAGCCACCGTTGTCAATGGACTTTTAAGGAAAACAATTCGAGATATCGAAATGAAAGGTAGGTTTGGTTAAATGCATCACTAATAAGCTGTCACGTTTTTTTTCTTTTTACAAAACCAATTGTTTCTAGTTCACTGATTATTTCTATCTTTAAACAGGGTTTCTTATTCCAAAAGGGTGGAGAATCTATGCCTATACAAGAGAGATTAACTATGATCCTGTCCTACACGCTGACCCATTAATCTTCAATCCATGGAAATGGCTGGTAAGTGAAAAGGGCTCAGCTTATTACCAACAGTATAAAAGGACTGTTTTGCTCAAATTTTGTAGTTGAGAAGTCTGTGAAAGTAAACATGACAAATTTCACTTGTAATTTGTATTCTTTGTATAATACAAGAAAGCAACTTGGAGTCCCATAAGTATTTCATAATGTTTGGACAAGGCAGCAGATTATGTCCAGGAAAGGAATTAGCAATTGCTGAAATTTCCACCTACCTTCACTACCTAGTGACCGGATATATAGGTTAGCAACACACTCCTATACTTTTGTTATTCACTTGAAACACCATCAAAAGGGTAGAAGACTATGATTGATTTTATTAATTCTCTCTACTAGGAGAATGGCCAACAACTTGTTCCTCAGATATATGCTTTCTATTAACAAAATGATCTTTTCCTGTTAATCTGGAGTTGCAGTTTCCCCATAGTTCAAATCCTCCAATGATCATGTTTCTTGTTAATGCAGATGGGAGGTACTTTTGGCATTGGAGTTGCATGTAGCTGATGTGTTTTATCTTCATTCCTTTTATCTTTATTTTTGTGACTTTATTTTTATTACGTTGCTGATATGAAATACATGTCTAACAGAAAATTTTAATTTTTTTTAATTTTTTTTTATAACTTGCGAGGACTTAGCAAGGACATTTTCCTTGCTAAGTTCTCGCAATTATTTATTTTTAATTTTTTTTTAGAAATTTTTGTAAGAACATAGCATGGACATTATGAGGAAATTGCAACTAATAGCGATGACATAACGAGGACTTTCTGTCCTCGCCAAGTCCTCGCAAAATTTCTTACGAGGATTTCGCTAGGAAATTTACTCGCGATTGAAATTTAACGATGATGCATTTTGTGAGGACATATTATCCTCGCAATGTCCTCGCAAAGGTTATTAGCGAGGAAACTGCGAGGACATTGAGAGGACTTAGCGAAGACAACTGTCCTCACGATTTCCTGTTTTTCTAGTAGTGACATGAGATAGACCATGGGCTCATCAAATTCTGCATGGTACATAATTATATATTAAAGATACGTTTAGTCGAATGAGAGATTATTTGATAATTTTGGTATATCTTCGTTCTATTGCACTTCAGTTCTATTTCATGTCAACATTAAAGGATAATAGCCTTGAACCATATGCGAGATGTCACCAACTCCTATTTAGCCCTCACATTCATAACTTACATGGTGCAAGGTAATAGTGGTGGATGCAAATAAGGGTCAGGTGAGGTACGGGTCTCATCTTAATTTTGAATAATTTAAAGGATAATATACAATTTATCTAACCTAAAAACCAACGATGCCTCACTCATATTCTTGATTCTCATACCTCACACCCTTACTAAGCCCTAACCCTGTGACCTATATTCTCAATACAGCGATTCCCCACATCCTTGAGGAGGTGCAACGACAATCTAGTGATCAAGTGATACTCAAGCACTCCATTTCTCCTTCGGCACCGACAATCCACAACCACAAGTAGGGTTGTAACGTCAAGCACTTGAGCTAGCTTCCAACGTGCACAGTGCACTCCACATCATAGGAGTAGTGGTGACCAAAGAGATGGTGTCCAACGAAGGTACCCAATTAACCTAGGACATTGTTTAGTTGTTCTCTTCCTTTATTTCTGTTTCTGTGGAGAGTGGGCATGGTCAAATGGGATTGAGATCTTAGTCATCTCTCTACTTCTATGGAGAATGGGCATGGAAAAATGAGAGTGGGAATTTATGATATTAGTCAATCACTAAGATAGTGAGATTTGATTATCTGAAGGTACCCAACGAAAGAGATTTCTCACATTCGTTTGAATTGTTGAAAGAATGGTCGGAAAAGATATCCATTTCTCTATGAATGGTTGAAACTTGAAAAATGGTACCTTTCCTTTTTGACTTTTTCTGTTTCATTTTTTTTGAGTTCTTCTCCTTCTCTTCTAGAGGAAGGAAGAAAGGAATCTTGGATCTTCAAATTTCATTTTCTACGGCATTCTAACTTTTATATTAACTTTATGGTACTTTGAATATCAACAATATTTTTAATAACCTCAGTCAGTTAAATAGTTGATTAAGTAAAATTGTAAAAGGTTTATTGAAAAATTATACATAATATTATGCTAAAATACTAGAGAAATTACTTGTGAAATTTATGATTAATTTCCTACTACCTTTTTTTATGCTTTTCAATTTTAATACTTTCAGTGGTATTTATGTAGTATGATTTCTTAATGTTGTAGTGCTTATATTTTTAATCTTTATATATATATATATATATATATTCTTGCAATTATGTTAGTGTAGTGTTGTGGTAATTGTTTCATCTTCATTAAATAACAAACAACAAAGAGATATGTATCCACACACATCTGATGGTACGTGTAATATTTATTTTAAAAAATTTATCATCTGTATAATTATATCTCACCTTAAAAAAAACAAATCTTAGATCCACTACTATATGGTAATGTCTCCACTAGAGTATGAACATCATCGATGTCGTCGATGCAAAATAATGTCTCCACTCATTTCAACGACATAGTTCTACCAAAACCTTTACAACATGAGATAGACCATGGGTTCATCAAATCCTATATGGTACGTGATTACATGTTAAAGATACAAGTAGTCTAGCGAGAGATAGCCTGCTATGGATCGCTCGTAACCACCACGTCGATGCAGGCGAGACTCACAATAGTGTTCATGTTATACCAACTACCATGATGTAGTTGACCAGGAAGAGTTGAACTTCCACTTTCCTTTCAGATTTGAATCTCACGGACCACAAGAAAAAAAAATGTACATACCGATATCAAAAAAAAAAAAACAATGTTCATGCTACACCAGAGACTAATGTGAACCACACCGGAGACTTTGAGACGAAGTTATCAACGAAGATTTAATCACGTGTGCATACTTTATACTGTAACAATGAAATCTATGCCTTTTAAATATTTAAAAAAAAAAAACCAAAGAATTGATTGTTTGCAGAAGCTGTTGGTAGTGCTATATGCTTATACGACCAACAATCATGTAAGTAACCACAATTATTTTATTCACAACTACTATTTTTCTAGATGTAGCCTAAATGAATTACGCACGAATAGAAATGGACGTGGTTCCTTCCAAGGGCGCGTTCATGCAGTCACTGACAGTCGGACATGGATAGGATAAAGAAAACGATGGCCCTAAAAGATTGAAGGGCATCATGTTGAATATTATATCGAGGACTAAAACGTTATCTCAAACATCGAGGAATAAATTACACGCTCCTGCCGACGGCAGTTAATAATTGGCCCAGCACATTTCAGGCATCTTTTCAGCGGCCTTGTCGTCTTCTCCTCCACCGACGCTACGGTACAAACACCGTCGGATGAGAACTCCTCCTCCACCGATATGTACGTCACATCACCGTCCACCAAACTTAGAAGTCCAACATATATATTCAAAAAAAAAAAAAAAAAAGGGAAAAGAAAAACCCAACAACAGCTTAGAATTCAAAATATCTATTGCACGTAGTTCAAAAATTTTCAAGAAAGAATGGGTTTTGAAGTATGAAAAATGGATTAATTATCATCTCTCAAAAGTTATTTACTAAATTAGAAATCTGATTGGTGTACATTTTTCGTAGCATCTGTTAGTTAAGTATCCAGCTATTTCATAACTTCTACCATAAATACAATCGAATTAAAAGTTACAGATGTTACGTGTTCTGCTTGGTCTGTTACTAGACAATATGTTTATAATATTAAGAAGAATTATTATATTACCAAAAAAAATTACTGTCATTACAAAATTAACGTTATATTATTAGTCGACGAGAAACTCATATTAAAAAGTGAGCCCCCTGCCTACCTTCTGTCATTCTTTATAAATTGTGAAAATCATTTTGTCGATCGTCCTTAAATTTTAATGTCAAGGATAATTTATGAAAAAACCAAACGTTTGATCAACACCATGTAAAAAAATTTCTATAAAGATTGTGACTACCTCAGACAAAAATAGGAGAGAAAAAAGGAAAAAAAAACAGACCGACTGCACAAGACGGTGGATCCATTGCCTTCAGCATTTCTATCTCACAAGATCCAACCTGATTGACCCCCTTGTGCAGCAGATCTGTGCCAAAATTAATCATAAAATTGTCGTAAACGCCACTGATTGCGTTGATGGCATCTTATTATATTATAGTTTTAGGGGAGACCATGATTTCCTTCCCGAAGATCTCGAAAAGAAAGGCCACCTTCTCCATTAATCAAGCATTTAAATGGTCGATTCATCCTCTAAGATCTTAGAAGGATTGTGCCTCCAGCATTTCTATTTCAACCAAGGCCAACAGGTGTTGGTGGGCCGGTATATTTGTGGTGGGTTTTTATATGCTTGTTGTCGATTGACGAATGCTGTACAATAACTGTGGTTGGCTAATCACATCAAGACATTGTTTTGATATTGGACTACACTAGCATTTCACGCGAGACGAAGAGCAAAAGTAGAAGAAGGAACCGTCGTCTCACACTAGAAATCTGATGGCCATGTAGGTCTTTTTTCTTTTGCCCAGAGAGTGTCTGTCTGATTCCATGATTCCATTTCAGTTTAGTTATTGATTGCTTTAGTTAAAGAAAGGAACGGCTGGAATTTGGAGCAAAGCTATGGTGCTGCTTTCCGAGATTCCTGCTGTAGAGGACGGGAGGATAAGCACAGAGGTGTAAAAAGCGTCGGGCCGTGCAAACAAGTCGAATATCAGTATCTTAATCCGAAACTTATGACATATATTCAAATTCGATTCGTGCAACACCTGAGGACTCTTGTCAGTGACGTGTGGATTCTAGTCATGTTTTAGTAATTCAGAGTATTGTAGTTGTAAATTTTGTTCTAAGATTTAGGTCTTTTTTTTATTGTATTTTTGATGATCAAGGTAGTTAATATTCTTGTCGGATAATTGAAGTGGATGTTGTGAATGTTTTCCCCGTTGGATTTTCTATTTTGATATATTGTGTTCCGTGAGTGCACGAAACACAAGGTGGACAAAACACAATTGTGCTACAATACAATCTTATGACAGCATTATGTTCGAACAACTATCCAGTAACGGCACTATTTATGAATAAGACTCTTAATAAAGAAGAAGAAAGAGGTGACGTTAAGCATTCATGGCCAAGAGATTGAGAAAGAGCTTGAAAGACTTTGAGGGAGAGATCTAGAGGGAGAAAGAGGGTGAGCTGTTACTATGATTGCATGAGTTGCTCACCATTGTAACCTATGTGTTGTAGTTGACGCCATCACTACTGTGGATATGGGATTTTGGCAAAGTATTCTTGTTTTCACTTTCGTCGCTTTAGCTGGTGTCCTTTTGATTTGTTCACGGCTTTTTCATTCCACGGATGTTGAAGTTGATGTGATTACCACTTTTCAGTTCGTTTTCGTTAGCCCTTAAGATGCCTAGGGAAAATGTAGGTGTAGTGGATTCTACTATCTTAGAATAGCGTCAACACTGTCAAAGAATACGTGCACTGGTGAACTTCTTCTTATTCTTCTTTTCCTTACGAAAATAAAGTCAAAATATGTGGATTAATAAATTGTAGTAAATAATTTAACAAAATAAATTACAAATATAAAACAAAAAGGGAAGATACTTATTCAAAAGGTTTTATCCTCCTAATTACAATTAAATGTAAATGTATAGCTACAACATACAAAATATGTAATATGCAAAACACTAAAAGAAAATCATCTTTTTAATTTATACAATGATGTACTAAATGGAATGACAACGATTGAAGATGACAAAGGACTTAAGTATAAGACTCTCCTAAAACTCCGAAAATTCCTCTCTCTCTCTCTCTCTCTCTCTCTCAAAATTCCTCTCCAAAACTCTAAAATTGTTCCTTCCAAAATCCTCCTTAAAATTCGTCTTATAATTCGTCTCCTCTTAAAGGCTGAGGTACCTAGGTATTTATAAGAGCATGGATGAGTTAAGAAAAGGTAACAAATTCAAAATTGGTAAGGTAGTTCAGTTGAAGTTGAAAGTTTCCATATCTGAAGTATAAGACGTAGTCACTATAACGTATAATATAAGACACACAGGACATAGCGTCTTATACACCCACACGTCCACCCACAATTAATGAGAGAATATTCTTGCATTAAAAGGACAATAAAGCACAGTTAAAGTCCGAATAAAGTTATGCACGATCAAAGGAATTTCTTAAATGGAAATAATTTTAATTCAAATTATTCTAAAAAAAGAAATAAAGAAGTTACTGAGAGTCAATTATCAGGTGTAAGATGCCACATCTGTCGTGTCTAATATAAGATGCATAAAATATAGTGTCTAACACACCTAAATTAAAAACTTATTAAATTTGAATGTCAAGTCAAATGCGGTTAAATGTGTAATTTATTAAGTTAATAAAGACCTTTAAATAAGACATAAAGACTCGTTCAAAAAAATAGAAAATTAATTCAAATACAAAAAAGAAAGGTTTGATAGATTTGGGAGGGAAATGCACTAGATGTGTGAAATGCAGCTTATCTAGCGTCTAACATAGGATGTTGAGAACTTTGCATCTTACGACGTAGATTAGCAAATGAGTATTAAAAGAGTTCATGGACTGAACAAAAGGCCTCTAAGGTTGAATGTAATATGATATGATGTGATGAAACATAAGCAGAAATAGGAAACTACTAAAAAGAGATATCTACAACTGCTAACGTTGGAGTTGATATGCTATGTAGTCGTGTGCATTGAACTTTGATGAAAGGTACACATCCTATTTCGAGATCCTTTCATTTATTTAACGAGTAAATTCTTTAATGGTATCCTCAACTTTACTTCTTTTTTTACTTCAACGTTGTCATTTATATAATCATTTATTCTGGTACCTTAAACTTTTATTATTTTTTAATTTACAAATAGTTGCGGTCGATTGTATTTCAAATGGAATGATAGTTGTGCCTTTCGGGCTTTATTTTCTTTCTAAATTTACTTTTGTTTTTTTTCTTGTCATTTTTTCCTTTCTTCTTCTTCTTCTTTCTTGTGCTGAGCGGCGTGGATTGAGTAGACTAGAGGTGTAACGCCCCCAAACGACGCTACTAGCTAGCAACAGATTCTATCCAACTAATAAAATAAAAAGGAAACTAAACTGCTCTTGTGTGTGACTAGTGGCTCTCGTCTACGTACACCAGGTTGGATTACACTCCAATTGTGCACCTGAAAACAAGACAATATAAAAAATACACGTGAATGACTTCTAAATCACTCAGTATGCACCCACCAAGAAAACATAACGGAAACATCTGCAAAACTATATTCTAGATTCTCAAAACAAGAACAAAACTTTTTTTAGTTCTTCTTGGAAATTCTTGACAAAATGTGTCTTTTAGGAAATCTCTTTTAGAAAATCTTCATGCTTTTCTCACATATTTTCTCTTTCTATTTTAAAATCTTATGTTCTAATATTTTTTTAGAAACAATTCTGGATTAGACTCCAGTCCAAAATACAAATCTCAAATCTTGTTTAAACACGACTCTTTAGTTGAAACTAGTCCTAAAACATTATTCTCATTTCAGCTAGAATCTGGTTAAAACTCAAGAGCCAAAAACTCAGCTTGATTCTAACTTAAAACTATCATACAATCTCAAATTTGAAAATCTTTTCTAGTGCCACATTGATCAGGGATGACTTAGCCACAAGCAGTTGGAGAGGCACTAACCTCAACCTCTTGCACTACTACGGTAAAAGCCCTCGTACAAGCATACCATTGTCTTGGTGTAGACACCTCGATTTTGAGGTGACCCAGGAATGAGTGTCCCTATGTTGCTTTGGATGCGATCAGCCCCTAAACCGAGCCCTAAAC
>JAMKQA010040529.1:0-11046 GCA_024699735.1 Posidonia australis
GGGCCTCCGGCTGTGGCTTCACGGGAGGGAGAAGAAGAGGAAGAAGGAGACAGGGGAGATGCGGAAGGTGGGGTTCGCGTGAAGGAAAGAAAAAGAAAAGAAAAGAAAAGAGAAGAAATGGCACGCAAACCGAGACAACTGTGCATCTTTCAATCGGACTCCAAATTGGTCCCAGATTGCAACCAGATGCACAGAAAATCACCTACAACCACACACAACCAAGAAACAATAGGTTATCCATTAATAAACCATTAAACACAAAATCACTAATAATGCATGGTTTATTAAATAGAAATGGATAACCAGGCCCAGATGTTACAGTATCCTTGAGAAGAAGCAGAAGGCAAGGTGTACTGTACTGCCACGGTGTACCAAGGTCCAGTGTTTTGCTGGGGGTAGCGGAGCTGGCTTCAGCCAGACAGGGTCCAGTACTTCTGGTGGGAACTAGTGCTTCAATTGTGGTCAGGTGGGCTACATCGCTGCATATTGCCCTCATCCTAGGCGAACTCCCTCTCCAGTGGTGTGCTATAATTGTGGGAAGGCGGGATACGTTCAGAGATCTTGTCCGAAACCGCCTAAGTAGGCAGGAAGCGTACCGCAGTAGCCGACTAGGGGACGGGAGTTCACTATTGCAGCTCCAGGCGCTGGGTTTTCTAGAGATGTTGTTGAGGGTAAGGATGCGTAGTTGGTTCTGTAACCCTCTGAGATGTGTTGTAATCTCTTTGTAATCTGGACATCTGCCTGATTGAAATGCGTCGTCGTAGATTGATCTGGAACATGTAGGGTAGCAGTAGTTGTAACATTCGTAAATTCATTTTGTAATTATTTACATTTTTAATGAATTTATCTCTTGACGGGTGTTACTGTTCCGAAGTCCGTTTGTGTGATTTTGTGATTTTAGGCTTGGACCTCGTGGGTCAGCTTCTGTTTGTATGTTCTGTGCATGATTGACATTGTACGTATGACACTGTGCTTGTGGGCCCGTGTGGGTCTGTGTGGAGCCTACGTTTGTCGGTCGATTGGTATAGCGAATGGCTGGCTTGTGCTCGAAGCTAACGGGTGACCTTGTACTGAAGTCTAGTGGTTGAGTTGTGCGCGGCGTGGCTGGTAGGTTGCTGGAGACGGGTGGGTGCATGCGCGATAGTTCATAGTTGGGTATACGTGTAACTGCTACTTCTCGTGCGTTTATAGCTGTGGTCGAAGGCTTTCCCTGTACCTCACCCTTCCCTACTCGTCGTCTGTCTTCTTCTTCTTCCTTCTCCTCCTTCCCAAGCGCACACCTTTTCCCCCTCACCTCTCCTTTCCACCCCCTCATCCCCTCTTTTTCCATCCCACCTCTCCTCTTTCCCTCACCCATTTTCCCCGTTTTCCCTTCCTTTCTTAGTGCGCCAGCGAAAGGTGGAGAGGCGGAGGTGGTCACATGGCCCGACATCGGAGTGGTTGGAGCTTCGGAGGTTGATGATGCTCCTGTGGAGATCGTGCTCGCCGGTGGTGGCTGGTGGTTGACCGGAGAGTGAGTTAGGTCGTCGAAGGTCGTTTTCAGGTACACACCTCCAATCCAATGAGTAGATATCATGTAAAATGATAGAAAATGATAGGAATGCATAGAATCTAGGTAAATTTACATTCCTTGAATTTATTATGAATTTATGATGATTTATGGCCATTAATGGCGTTGGGTCTTAGAGATATAACACTCCCTGACTGTCGTCTCGAGGATAGGGTTATGGTCTGCAGGTCGAAGTGTTTGTAGGAGGACGAAGAGGTATGACACTTCTGCTGTCGCTGTGAGCACTGAGACTCAGGTGTTGTCGGGTGTGGAGTTATGACACTCCTTCCTGAGTACCATGTGGAGGACGCCGTGAAGAGGCCTACCCTGTGGTGGTCAATGTGGGTGGGACACGTACCTCGTAGCTGGTAGCATCTTGAGAGACAGGACTACCTTCCTAGAGGGATTGGCTTTGTGAGGGTTCTCCAGGTGGGAGGATCGCAAGACGGTGGTTGGCTCCTGCATAGGATGGCACACCATGGTAGTACAGTACACCTTGGTAACTGCTTGTGGCCAGTGTTGGTTGCTTGGC
The DNA here is from genome assembly GCA_024699735.1 of Posidonia australis. NCBI lineage: Eukaryota > Viridiplantae > Streptophyta > Magnoliopsida > Alismatales > Posidoniaceae > Posidonia > Posidonia australis. The sequence continues at coordinate 2,082 of JAMKQA010040529.1, forward strand.
GTCGGACTTTCCGACTCACTACGTGTGATTTTGGCCATTGAGGGTCTTGTTTGTGGTTTTGGACTGGTAGAGTTATGTTTGCTGTTTTGGCCGATGTTAGCCAGTTTGTTGTGGTTTTCGGGCTGTTGAGCCTGGTTGGTTAGTTTCGGTAGTTTTGGAGAAAATGATTTGTGAAATAATTTTAAGGAAAAATTAATATAGATTTGTTTTCTGTTATTTTTGTGGAGTTCGTGTTAGGTGACTTTTGTCACTCACATTTTCTTCGTGATTTTTGGGTTGTCAGTGTAGACATGCAGATGGGTCTTAGTATAGTGTACATAATCTGAAATCTTGTAGCCACACACATAAGATCCTTGTAGATAATATTTCTGTTTAGTTTTTAATTTCCTGTAATTTAATTTATTTTAAATTATTATGAAAATTAGAGGCATTACAGTAGTGATCCTTATGACTATGGAAAAACAGACTGTAAAGAGGGAACAACCTCAACACCAAGAATCTGTTCTGTATTTGTGAGCCTAACTCTGGGTTGAGACTAGACATAAAGGTAACAACAATGAGCTCTTCTTGATATTCCTTCATCTTGAAGATATTAACTACAAAGGATTAGTAAGTCTCCAACTCATTCAGAAGGGCACGTAGTGACATGAAGTAGTCTTGTATTGAATGGTCTGCCTATCATAGAGAAAATAACTGCTCATAGATCTTATATATCCGAGATATGTTCTTGTCATGACCATAGATGCTCTTCAAGGTATCTTAGATCCTTTTTGTGGGCTTGAACATCATGATGCCTCTGGAGATGCTCTCCTTCATACTATTGACAATCAAAAATATGATAGTATAGTCATTAGCAAACCAATCTTCATAAGTAGCATCCTCAACATTAGGGGTATCATGTGTCAGATGATGAATCTTCCAATGGACACTAAGAAATATTTCAAATGTTTGAGACCAAAGTAAGTAATTTTGTCCATTGAGTTGAACAGAGGTACTACTCAATTTCTTCACAAGTCCATCTCTAAACATGGAATAAGAGGCCATAATAACTATTAGAAGGAAGAGAAAACTTGTGTATATCATTGATCAAGGATTGATTACATATATATAGTGGTTAGGATATCCATATGACATAAATGAATATCTATATATCCATATATTGCTAACTAGTAACTCTAACACTCTCTCTCAAGTTGAAGTGTATAAATCTATCACGTTCAGTTTGTTACAGACAACCTTGAACTGACCCATAGAAGTAGTAAAGGGAATAGTAATCAGTCCATCCATAATAATATTCCTCATAAAGTGACAATCCATTTCAATATGTTTTGTCCTTTAATGAAATATAGGATTGTTGACGATATAGATAGCTGTCTGGTTGTCACAAAACATAGACATATGTAACACTCTTATGCTACACAACAGTACAGGAACTACCCAAAAGCAGCTAAAAGAGTCTAAATAATAGAATTAAATAAAATTGAACATCCAGACCTGTGTACGGCAAAAGTGGCTCGAAAAAGATGCACCAGACTAGACTGTACCTACTCCTGAGCACTTGAAACAAGGGAAGAAGGAAAACATGCGTGAGTGACAGGAATGTTACCCAGTATGCGCCCCAAAACAATGGCAAAACTCGTGAAACACTGCTAGAAAGTTTCGAGAAAACTACAATCTCCAAAATCCACACATACAGTTAGAAAGACTTCGAAAAAGATGCCATTTCAAATTTTTTTTTCTTTTTCTTTTAAAATCTCATGATCATTTAGAAATCTTTATACATGATTCAGGGAAAGCAAACCATTGCATCTAGTTTTCCAGCCCAAAACATCATTTAATCCATTAACACAATTTATCACAAATTAGGGTTAGGAACTAGTCGAACACACAAATCCACAATTCTTATCTCAAAACTGGTCGCATCACCCTGGCCACAGGCGATCGACCTGGCCACAAGCAGCTAGTGAGGATTTCATGTCACCACACCTATACTGCAGTGCCGCGGTGAACCACCCTGCGTTGGAGTTTAACCTCCCCGGTCGCAGTCTCAAATGTACCCTCACTGGTATAAGCACGGAGTGCGTCCTCACGACGCCCTGGTGTCCGAACACTTGGGGACTCTAACCCCAGATCCGTCCAGCACCGGCACTAAGGGTAGTCCAGGTCTACCATACCCCGGAACACACAAATCCACAATTCTTATCTCAAAATTGGTTGCATCACCCTGGCCACAAGCAGCTAGTGAGGATTTCATGTCACCACACTTATACTGCAGTGCCGTGGTGAATCACCCCGCGTTGGAGTTTAACCTCCCCGGTCGCAGTCTCTAATGTATCCTCACTGGTACAAGCACGGAGTGCGTCCTCACGACGCCCTGGTGTCCGAACACCTGGGGACTCTAACCCCAGATCCGTCCAGCACCGGCACTGAGGGTAGTCCATGTCTACCATACCCCGGATCCTACAGTACCACCACAGTCTCGAGGCTCCTATCCCGGACTGTAAACTCGGTAACCACAACCAATGACACGTTCCTGATATCACTAGAGGTCTCACTACCTCTGTCGGTAAGCCCTGGTCTACCTGTGGTTCTTATAATTTCCATAAATCTCTTTAAAACCATATGTAGTTTCTCTTTTCAAAACATTTGACAAAACCGTTCTTTTCATTCATAAAACTCTTTATAATTCCCACGCATTGTGCGTCACATTATCATCTATGGTTCAAAAGAAACCCTAATCATTCATTCATGGTCATTGTACTATGCCATTACCCCTCACATGGGTCTATATTAATCCACATAAATCATGTTTCGCAATTCATGGAAAGCATCATTAAAACAACATGTTCACATGCAATATTTCATAAATCATTTCCATACATCTCATGCCTTTATTATGCATTTATCCAAATTTATCAACATTTAAGAAAGCATTTTTCAATATAGTCCTGGGTCTGATTCGGTCGACTGAAATATTTCGGTATTCCGAATCCCAGTCAGTTTTATCAGTCCCCTATTAGAACGGTCGACCGAGATCATCCGATCGTCCGAAATCCCTTGATTCGACCGATCGAATTTTCCTAGGTCGTCCGAATTAGTGGTCTAGGGAACCACCTGGGAGCATATCGGCATATCGAACCCAGTTCGGCATATCATTTTCTGCGATTGCAGAAAACCTCCCCGGCCTCCGTCGTCTGTTCTCCCCAAAGTGGAAGGAAGGAGCAGATCCCTTTAAAATACTACACAAATTACAAGTAAAACATGGAATGCAGACCTCTAAGTCTGCTTCAAAATCCCTCAATCCAAACATAAAACCATTAAACATGCTGTTCTATGGAAATTCACCAAGGCATAAGACTCATATGACATCACTGTAGCATGCATCAAGAATACCCACGAAAATCCCACGAAACACCCATGAATCAACATGATATCAACATAAACACATTATTCATCACATTCTCAACAATTTCCCTATTGTTTTACATGATTTTAACATCATTATCCATGATTTATCCCTTAACCTAAATATGTCTCATTCGAGGAAAGGGAAACGGAAGGGGGACGTGTACCTGGCTGTGACGAGCCTCGCGTGCCCTCGAGTTCCGGCGACGCACGACACCAGCCTACCCCCGCTCGCACGCTCCCCTCCGGCGCGCTGCCTCCCCTCAGCCTCCGCACTCGTTCTCTCCCTCTCTTTGGTTTCTCCTCCTCACCCCCGTGCTGTACGCCTCCCTTTAACGCCACCTCCGCGCCTGCCGTCCCTCAAATCCCGCGGGTCAGTTGCCAGTCTTGCTGCTCCGGAGGGGACGGGATGAGTAGTCCTCCCGCTAGGCCATACGCGTTGGAGAGGATTGATCGCAGGTCACGGGCGTGGAGAGGAAAAGAAAGGGTCAGGGGCATGGTTGGGCTCTTGACCAGGTCCAAGCTTAAATCTAAGTGGGTCTTACTCCCAAACATGGGTCCCAATTGCATCATAGACCCACAAACTACAGAAGTCACACCACAAGGGAAAAATCGGGAGCACAAAACACAGGGAGAGACCACAGCCAACAAACACAACCTGGATTAACCATTAACAAACCATATACAAATAGTACAGGAAATTTTGTGGTTTATATTAAATGGAAAATCAGGCACAAATGTTATTACATAGCTCCCTTAGAAGGAAAACCAATTTCAGTTAAAAAAAATCTAATCCATATCATCTTACAAGCTATATGTGCCATAGCTCTATATTTTGCCTCAATACTTGATCGAGAAATAATATTTTGTCTTTTTACTTCTCCAAATAACCAAGTTGTCTCCCACAAACGTGTAGTATTCGGAAGTAGACTTCCTGTCTGCCCAATCTTTTGCATATCCAGAGTTAGGATAGCCAGTAACATTAAGATGACTATGGCAACTGTAATGTAGACCTTTGTCAGGAGAACTCTTCTGATAGGATAGAATTTGTAAAGATGCCTTCCAATGTACTTCCCTTGGTTGATGCATGAATTGACTGTCCAATTCAACTGCAAAGGTAATATCTTGACGAGTCACAGTAAGATAAATTAACTTTCCAACCAGGCGGTAGGCATCTGTATTGTCCTACATCCTTAAGAATATCAGAGGCTGTGTCCCATAAATCTAGGTCAAGATCAGTAGGAGAGTTAGAAGGTTTGCAACCAAACATGTCTGCCTCCTCAAGTAAATCAAGTACATATTTTATTTGTGATAAAACTACTTCATCTTTAGCATGAGCAATATCAATCCCCAAGAAGTATCTAAGTCTGTCTAAATCTTTTATCACAAAATGTTTCTTGAGGAATTCTTTGCTCTCATCAATGCCTACCCTGTCACTACCAGTAATTAGGATATCATCTACATAAGCAGCTAGAATAACATAACCAGTGGACCTGATCTTTGTTTGATAAATATAGAGTGATCAGAGTTGTATCTTCGAAAATCGAACTACATTGTGACCATACTAAACTTGTTAAACCACACACGTGGATTTTGCTTGAGGTCATAAATCACTTTCTTTAACTTGCACATGTATCTCCTTGTGAGCAACATATCTTGGAGGTTGTTCCATGTATACCTCTTTAAGAAGATTACCATAAAGAAAGGCGTTTTTGACATCAAACTGATGCATAGGTCAGTCCTGATTAACTGCAATAGAGAATATGATTTTGATAGAGTTGAGACGTGCAACTGGTGAAAAAGTTTCAAAATAATGAACTCCATAGGTTTAAGTGAAACTGCGTACAACCAATCGAACTTTATATTTATTAATGGTTCTGTTGGTGTTATACTTTACAGTAAATACCCAGTGACAGCTTACAATCTTAGCATCAGCTGGCGGAGTGACAAGATTCGATGGCCTACGAGATTTAAGGGTTGACACCTCATCCACAGTAGCCCATCATTCAGGAATCTATGATGCTTCTTGATAAGTCTTGAGTATAGAAATAGATGACAAAGATAAAGCAAAAGTCCGATACATAAGATGTAGGTAATCATATGTAACAAAATGAAGAGGGGATGTGTAATAGAACGAGTACCTTTCTGGAAGGGAATAGGAATATCAAGCTTAGCCTTTAGTGGAAGGACTTGGACCTACATCAGAGGAAGTTGGATGATCGATTTCCTAAGATGTTGGTTGTACATGTTGTTGTGGTTGCCTAGTATAGATCTGAATAGGTTGAGAAGTAGTAGTCTCTGTCCTGGTCATCAGAACCTATTTGTGACAGGAACAACAAGAGGAAAAGGAATCGAAGAGTCACTCGTAGAAGAAGAAAAAGGAGTGGCTTCAAAGAAGGTGACATCTGCAGAGACAATATTTTCTATGCACCGATCATAGCAGTGATAAACTTTTTGAGTCTGCGAGTAACCTACAAACATACAATGAATGGAGTGAGGAGAAAGTTTGTCTAGATTGAGATGAGTATCTTGAACAAAACAAACACAACTAAAAACTTTTAGGGGTAAAGGAAAAAGAGACTTCTGAGGAAATAAAAGATAATGAGGAATGTATCTATGAAGAGATGAAGGTATTTTATTGATCAGATGACATGCAGTAAGAACTGCATCAGTCCACAACTGTTGAGGTATTTTCATTTGGACCATTAGAGTTCCAGTGACATCTAATAGATGACGGTATTTACGTTCAACTACATTATTTTGTTGAGATGTTTTGGGACAAATTGTCTGATGAATAACCCCCTGAGCTTCACACAGGGATACATCACGTTGAACATATTCAAGAGCATTATTCGTACGAAACACACACATTGGCTCACAAAATTGAGTTTTTATTTTATTGAAAAATATTTTGATAATATCAATCACTTGAGTTCTATCCTTTAAAAGATAAACCCATGTTAATCTAAAGAAGCCATCAATAAAGACAATAAAATACCGAAAACCTTGGATAGACTCAATACGATAATGACTCCACACATCAGAGTGAATTAACTCCATGGGGACACGACTCTATTTGTCCTGACGTGGAGGATACGATGACCATCGGTGTTTCCTAAGATGACAAGACTCACATTGAAAATTATTGACAGAAACAGATTTTGGTAAAAGACTCTTTAACTTATCAACCGAGGGATGTCCCAAATGGCAGTGCCACAAAAAAAAGATTCAGTAGTAGACATTGTTAGAATAAGTGGGGATATATTTTATAGTTAAATGGATTATTAGATATCCATATATCTATGGAGTGTCTAATACCTATATATATGTAATTCTCACTAATCAATAGAGAACTTTTAGGTTTTCTCTCATAATATGGTATTAGAGCATAGGGAGAAACCATAAAAAAAACCCTAGCCGCCTGCCACCACCGTACTCGCCGTCAGTCACCGCCGGACGTCCCCTCCTGCCCTCTCACTGCCTCGAGACCTCCCGCCTGCGTGTCTCAAGGCCTCCTTCATTGCTGGCAGGCCTGTACGTGGCCTACAGTCCACTGTCGGCCGTCCAGCCGACCGTTCTGCTGTCGTTGTCGACTGTACGACGTCACCGGCGCATGCTGTGTCACCGGTGATGCTTGGTTGTCTTTCCAGTCCACTTATTAAGGCAGTCCAACCCTTCCTGGCCATGTTTTAGGCCCTTCTCTAGTTTTCAGTTGGTGTTGTGTGTGGATACGTCACATCCACACACCGTGGTGAGCAATTGGTATACTTTTTTCGTCGTTTTCAGACCATTTATTTGTGATTTGCTACTGAAAATCAGTGAGGATGTCATCTCGTGATTCGTTTGTTAAAAACATGAGTGGTACCTCTGAGAAACTCTCTGACCCTTACTATCATCTGTGGTCCTAGAGTTTTGAGACAATTGTTTTGGCACACAGAAAATTGAAACACCTTACAGATCCTCCTCCGGATATCAAATCTGACATTTATGAAGATTGGTTGGCCGATGATGCGGCGGTTATTACTTGGATGGCTAACTGTATGGAGCCTTCTGTTGCGCATGGTGTCATATCATTACGACCAGTAAAGAAGATTTGGAATACTCTTCAACTTACCTATGCGTTTGAAAAGAATATTTCCAGAGTTTGAGATTTATGAGCAGCTTTTCACTCTACGGCAGGGGGACAGATCTGTTCAAGATCTCTTCATTGCTCTTCGAGCCTTACTAGAGGAGTTGGATATTCATTAGCCTCTGACGGTTGATATCACCCGCCTACGTCAGTACCGTGAAGAATTAGCGGTTGCTATGTTTCTCTCCGTCCTAAATCCAGATCTCAGTTCACAAATTCAAGGACTGGTATTGGCTATTGATGTACTACCAGATCTTCATACCATATTCCGTAAGGCTATGCGATTGTCTACTTCTACTTCTCATACAGTGTCAGAGCCTTCTGTCATGGTGGCCACCCGTGGACGTGGACGTGGACGTGGTGGTGCACGAGGAGGACGTGGTCGTGGCGATACCGGAGGACGGCCACGTTGCTGTCATGCCCCAAATTTTCCCTAATAATTTAAACAAATTAAATTACGGGAAAACTAAAGCTAAACAGTAAATATCTACCTACTAGGAACCTATGTGTGCAACTAACAGACTCCAGACTATATGCACTACGTTAAGCCAATCGCATGTCTGCACTTGTAAACCATAACCACAAGGAAAACACATGAGTGACCAAAGTCACCCTGTACGCATCCCACGAAAACCGCGGAAAACAAAATCATAATCTATTTTCCCTTTTAAATTCCTTTCGCAAACTATTTTATCAAAACCCCATAAATCAGGCCTACACCTTCCAAAACCACAAACCAGAGCTCTACTAGCCCAAAGCCACAAACAAAGGCCTTTAACGGCCAAAACCACGTAACAGTGAGTCGGGAAGCCCGGCGCTAGGCAACCTAACTCTGGCCACACGCAGTCTACTGAGGAGCGACTCCAGCGTTCTGCACTGCCACGGTGTGCCACCCTGTGCAGGAGCCAACCACCGTCCCACGATTCTCTCACCTGGAGAACCCTCAGAAGCGAACCCCTCCCTGGGAAGGTTGTCCTGTCTCTCAAGACGTTACCAGCTACGGGGCACATGTCCTACCCGCACTGGCCACCACTGGGTAAGCTTTCTCACGGTGTCCTCCACATACGGTGCTCAGAAGGGAGTGTCATACCTCCACACCTGACAATACTCGAGCCTTAGTGTTCACAGTGACAACAGGAGTATCATACCTCTCCGTCATGCCATAAGACACCTCAACCTGCGGACCACAACCCTAGCCTCGAGACGACAGTCAAGGAGTCTCATACCTTCAGGACCCGACATCCCTCAACTTCAGGTATATCGGCCCCCGACCTCAACCCATATAGCTGTTTGTGACCGTTTTATAGACGTTAGACACAGATCAAGGCTATCCTACGGCTATAAATAGGACCCCATAGCTACATTGGAAAAGCACCCATTGAGTAACATTGAGCTACCACTGAAAAGAGTTGTAATATTGTGTTGTGCTTT
>JAMKQA010040530.1:0-11103 GCA_024699735.1 Posidonia australis
TAGTAAGTAGGAATTGCAGTTAAAACTGAATTAATCAGTGTCAATCTGCCACCAAGGGATAGAAAATGAGCTTTCCAATGGGATAGCTTTGAAGTTAATTTCTCCAGTACATGAGATCATTCCCTTCATGAAGCCCTCCTATAATGAAGTGGAAGGCCCAAGTAAGTGATTGGCAATGTTGCAGATTTACAACTTAAAAGCTTACAGGCATTATCTATTGTTTCCTGTCCAACCTTAATACCAATAATAGAAGATTCGGAGAAGTTTATTTTAAGGCCAGAACAGGATTGAAAGCAACAAAGGATGCGTTTAATGTTCACAATATTTTCCGCACCCTCAGCTAGAAAAAGAATGGTGTCATCCGCATATTGGATGTTGAGAACGTGAGAGCCCCCATGAGGGAACTGAATCCCTTTAATGAGATTATGGTTAGAAGCCAACTGAAGCATACGGTTCAGAATATGGGTCATTATTATAAAGAAAAGAGGGGATAGCGGGTCCCCCTGTCTCAATCCATTGGAAGATCCAAAGTAGCCGTGAGATGTTCCATTCAGAAGAATAGAAAATTTTGCAGAAGTGATACACATCTTAATCCATGATATCCATTTCCCCCTAAATCCTAAACCTTGAAGATATTGTAGGAGGAAATCCCAGTTTACCTTATCGAAAGCTTTCTCAAAATCCAATTTTAAAATGAAGCCTGGCACCTTAGAGGAGTACATGAAGTGAAGGGTTTCCTGAGCTACCAGAAAACAGTCTCCAATGGAGCGGCCAGGGAGAAAGGCACATTGGGAGCTATCTAAGGTATTGTTAAGTATGGGAGATATCCTAGAGGCTAAGGTTTTGGTAAATATTTTATATATACTATTTACCAAGCTAATAAGCCTGAATTCAGAAATTGAATTGGCACCAAGCTGCTTTGGAATAAGTAGAATAAATGTCTGATTTAAAGGAGAAAGGGTATCAGGCTTAGTGGAAGAGAAAATGTGCTGGAAAATGTGCATTATATCATCTTTTAGCATTTCCCAGAATTGTTGAAAGAAGAAAATAGGGAACCCATCGGGTCCAGGGCTTTTTTCCCCAGGTAATCTATTCAGATTACCCTTAACCTCTTCTATTGAAAAAGGTACCTCAAGTAAATCAAGATCAGTAATCTTATTGGGAATCAGCAGGTCCCAATTAAGGAGGACACTGGAACCATTTGAGCTGTTGAATTGCCTAATAAAGTGATCCTCAATTGCATCACTAATGGCCCGGGGGGATGTGATCACATTGGAGTCCACAGTGAGAGACAGTATTGCATTGTTTCGCCTGTGGGAGTTGACAACATTATGAAAGAAAGCAGAGTTAGAATCTCCCTCCTTTAGCCACTGTATTCTGGATTTTTGTTTCCAGAATAACTCATTTACTCTTAGAAATTCAAAGTGTTTATCTCTAAGAGCAAGTCTCTCTCTCCAGGTCACATCATCTAGAATGGAATGCTCAGCTAAGCAGTCAATGCTTAGGATGCGAGATTCTATATCACCTAAGACCGGGTTTCTTTTTAGATTGATCGGGCCAATCCATTTTTTTAGATTATTCTTCAAAAATTTCAGTTTATAGGAGAACCTGACTAAGGGATTTGTTGAGAAGAACAAGTCTCTAGACTTTACCCAACAGTCCTGGATGAAAGAAAGGCTTCCTTCATAAAGTAACCATGACTTGTATAGTTTAAAGGGAGGCGGTCCCCAATTATGCTTTAAAGTTTTTAAGATAATTGGGACGTGGTCAGAGACTACCCTGGCCATCCCAGAACAAAAGGAATTGGGATACTTAACCAACCAGGGGGGAGAAACAAGGAAGCGGTCAAGCTTAACTAGCGTGGGCTCCATCTGAAGATTAGACCAAGTGTAGGAGCAGTTATTGGGAGAGAGGTCCACTAAGTTATTAGCATTAATAAAGTCATTAAACAATGACATATGCGAAGTGATCCTAGGGCAGGATGAATGCTCATAGGAGTATTTGATTAAGTTGAAGTCTACACCAATAACCTAATTTTCGTTGACCACTTGTCTATGACCACTTAGTTCCCTGATAAAATCATCTTTGAATCTGGGAACGTAGGGTCCATAAACCCTGGTAAGCCACCACTCAGAGTTATCCTCCAATGAGTGCAAATGGAGGGAGAGGCAGTAGCAACCCAGGAGGTGAGTCAGAAGGCTCAACTTCCTGCCATCCCAGCCTATCAGGATGCCTCCAGAGGCACCTGAAGAGGCCAAAAAAGACCATAAATTAATTTTCTTACTCCCTAGAGATCTAAGTAATGCAGGGGAGAAGTCGTCTTTTTTAGTTTCTGAGATAATGAGAATGTCACATTTTTGTAATCTGACTAGATTACGGACAACCCTAGCTTTAGAACCAGCTCCCAAACCCCTGATGTTCCATGCTCCAACGATCATAAAAACGTTTTTGAAAAACAAGAGGGAGGCTCCCTCTCACAAGAGTTATTCCGGTTCCTCAGGAAAATAGGAGGTTTCCCCTGATCTAGCCTGACTTGGGAAAAAAACGACCAAACCTCAGCATTAGAACTGAGATGAATGCCTATTTTATCGCAAAAAACTTGAAAATGTTGGTAAGAATCCCAAGCCAAAGGATCAGTGTCCTTATCAAGCATATCAGACATACAATGATCACTAACAGAAGCAGTAGATGATGTGGAAGCAACAAAATGATCTGTGTTAACAGCATAGGGTAGTTGCTGAGAGGGGTTAATAGAGGTACATGGTGCATGAATGGGGGTATCCAGGTGTGAGGGAAGAGACTCCGTGGGGTTCTCGACTGTCGCTTCCTTCTCTACGCAGTCGTATAGCGCCAGTAACTTCTTGAACATCCCCACAAACAGGTTCCTTGCACGGATCTCTGCTTGGACAAAACTGGATTTGTCCAGCAAGGAGGGAGCATCCACTTTAGAGGAGGAAAAGGCCTTGTGCCAGCCTTCAGAAGCAGGGGGAGTAGGGGAGGACTTATTCCAGCCCTCAGAGGTGGAAGGGGAAGGAGAGGCCTTGTACCAGCCCACGGAAGCAGGCGGGGTAGGAAGAATCCCCACGGAACCAGGAGAGGGGTCGCTAGATTGCGGTTGGGAGAAGGATCTGGTCCAAACATTGACCCCGGGTCTAGAATTTTTCCCGAACTTGCTTCCACGCCATGTCTTAGTGGCCTTAAAAGACTTTCTACTAAGAGGAGGAGCTCTCTGGTGGGAGGCAGGAGAGGATCTAGCTGGCCAGGCGGTATGTTGCGCTTGTGGGGTGTGTTGCACTTGAGGAGAGGGATCGTAGAGATCCCAACTAGCTCTGAACTTGATCGGGTAGACTATACGCCCGAAGGCATAAAAACGGGTATCAGGAAGGTCTTTGCCATAGTGTAACTGGATGCGACATCTAGCAAAACTTTGCTGTTTTGCACTTTCAACAGAGAGGTCCACCTTTATGAGGTCTGCAAAATCTGCCACCATGCATTTAAAAACATCAACATTCCACAGATGATGTGGAATATCCTCTAACCTGACCCAAACACCCTCCTCTCGAAGGGTAAAAACCGCATTATTTTGGGGCGACCAATGGATAAATGACGCCAAGAAAGTTTGCAGAGAGGAGCCGTAAAGGTTGAGAGTGTCAGTCTTGATCTTAGGAGAGGGAAACCTGAGCAAAAAATTACCGGGGGCAGAAAGTTTGACTTCCACACCGGAAGCCAGAGGCCAGTGAGTCGAGATATGGTGTTCCAGCAATTCCTTGGATAGCTGGGTAGAATGGGAGGATACTAAAGCGCAACAAGACAGGGAAAGAAGGAGGTCACATGTAGCTTCAGAAGGGGGGATGATGGTCGAAGAGTGGGGGGATTGACCCGCCATTCTGGAGGAGCTATCGACTCGTTTCTCTTCCTGAAAAAATTTTGTAAATAGCCACTGAGTGAGAGGGGGAGAGACAACGAAAGCATAATCCAGAGTACTTGCAGTTGCTTTTAGTGTGGCCAAGGAGGCCACAAGCAAAACAACTATTCGAGGCACGACAGAAGTTTACCAGGGGGAGGGAACCTTCCGACGCTGCACCGTAGTCCACTCTGAAGACTTCACAGAGGAAATGGGAGAGGTGAGGGGAGTGAAACGGGAGCCAGTCGAAGAAAAAGGAATGGAAGAATCGCGAATGTCAGAGGATATCTTCTCGTTAGAAGATCGTGCGAAGGAAAGACCTGAACCGCCACTGAGAGAAGGTGGGGAGGGAGACGTGCTGCCAACGCTGCAACGTGTCAGACTGGCGTTGTGCAAAGCACCGCCATCATAAAATCGACGCTTGATATGATCTTCGTCATTAAGACACACATTAGAGGAAAATGCATCGTCAGACACTAATTGCGTCTCGAGCGGAGCCCGAGAAACAGAGGCGTTATCAAAACCAAGCGAAGACAACTGCAAACAGTCGTCAAGGGGGCGGGGTTACTGCTCATAGAATGCCCGTTGTCAGAGAAAAACGAGGCGAAGTAAGTGCGGTCTGAGCCAGCACGGGGCTCGAGGTCTGCACCCGAATTATAACGTTTATGTTGCTCACAGGGGCAATTTAAAACCCCAGTCCCCATAGAGGGATCCGGATAATGTTCTACGATAAGAGGTAGCTTATCGTGAGCCTGCGGTAACACGGGAACAGAAAAAGAAAAAGAAGAGAAATTCCACACAGAGCACGGAGCAGACCCTGCTCCACCGTCAGAGCTGTCAGTAATTACGGACTGACGCCCCTTCGTCTCCGACGAGGCATTAGGGTTTCGGTGACCTACCGACGGTAGCCCAGATGAAACACCCATGGAAATCACTGGGTCAGAGATGGAAAAAAAGGAGAACTGTTTCTCTAAATCCAAAGGACCGACGGAGGGAACCACCTCCGTCGAAAAACAACCCTCACAGCCGCTGGAGAGCCGCCGTGAGGACAGAAGCTCCACAGAGAGAGCCTTACAAACCCTAAGTCTGGGTATATCATAATATTCAACAGAAAATTGAACTCTATTCCAACCAGACAAGAAAGGGACCATATCCCAACTCAGACGACATAGATTGAGCCCCTTAAGACGGCAGAAATCTAGTGATTTACCGCGCAAGAAGTCATCCACAACTAGATCTAGTTTAGCAATTAATGGCAAGGAAGAACAAGAACTATCATAAATAAAACCTAAAAGCGATCCAAAAGGACCAAAATAAAACTCTGAACCCCTGCTCGGGCGTACAAGTCTACTGGAAAACCCTAGCGGAGCGCTGGGATTCACGGAAGAAAGAGTATTAACCTCCAAGGAGGAGGGGGTGTTGCAGAGAGCGGCGACATGAGGAGAGGAAAGCTCCTCCTCAGAGCGTACCTGCGAGGAAGGGATAGGCATCTTCCTCGACCTGGAGGAAGATCAGCCAGAGGGATGCGCGGTCTGCTTCGTCCGCTTCGTCTGGATCCTCTCCGCAGAGACTGCGGTGATGGCAGAGGACGCCACCGATGAGGATCCCTTAGATTTGCGACGAGTTCTGCGGATCGGAGCCGCGGGAGGGGAGGCCTCTTCCTCCTCGAAGAGGCTGACCTTGAACGCCTCCCAGTCGAAGGGGGTAGCCTGATGAAGGAGAGCATTTGCGCGGCGACTAGGGTTACGATGGTTGAAAGTGCGGCGGTTTCTCATAGCGGAGCTTTTCTTTTCACGAGAGCGGATCGTAATGCTACAGAAAGAATATTAAAAGCTCTCTCCACTAAACTAGCAAGCACATGTGCACATGCACGATATTCACCAACTCTCTGTCTTTTTCAGATTGATAGAACTACGGGTTTTTAACGTTCCCATTGTTGTTCATTTTAATACATATACCGTCTTATAAGACAAGTTTGTGATGGTAAAATAAACCACTGCTGATCTCTTGAGCAGCATATGTTGTTGTCATGAATCTTCTACGTTTCTTCTGCTCGGCTTTTAAAATAGAAAGGATTATAAGAATGATTTAAAAAGACAAAATGATGATAAAAAAATCTTACTGAGCTTACCACTCAGTATTTTTTTAGTTTCCTTAATCTCAGTATTTTTTTCTTCAATCTAAAAAAGTCAGTAAACATTACAACATTAAGATTCCAAAGAAATGCCACGGTACTATAGCTCTCACTCTCCTCGTACAGTAGTTATATGATTTCAATGTCCATCAAGTACATACTTTGTACCAAAAAAACTGGATGACGTACCCAAGAAGAAACCTTAATGTGGATGGTGAATGATGATATAATTTTCTATGCTCCATAGGCATAAAAAATACAGACACTAGGGATCATAGGAATCTTTTTTTTGGGTAAACGGTAATTGATATATATTATATTCAAACACTTGACTATGATAAATCACCATCAATTGATGTAATATACATGATATCTGTAGACGTCGAATTTCTAATTTCTCGTATAACCATAAAGTAACTTCATCACTAGACCAAGTAGTTACAGACACCGTAGCATTCTATAAGTCTAAAACGTGGAGTTCACTAAGAATCTTTGGCAATTTGTGACTAAGTCATCATGGCAAATTAATACAGTCCCAAAACCCAACTACTTGAAATCCAGAGCCAGCTTTGTTTAGCTAAATAATCATGCAAACCCAGGGTCATTGATTCCAGCTGTCCCGAGTACATATTCTAATATCTGCATCAGCAAGAAGGAACTCTCAACTCCATGGTGGAACAATTCCAAGATGAATCGGATAGATAAAGATGAAAGAGACCATTACCTAAAACGTTGTATACACGTAATCATACACAGTTCATTTCAGAAACAGATAACGACGATGTGAAGTAATTATGATTTTTTTTCCCCCAAAACGAGCATGATATGTGTGTAGGTTTGTGTCATGGATGTTCCATTCTGATACCTTTTTTTCTCTCCTTCTTGGCACCCGCTCCATGAAGCCAGGCATTTGGCAGTGTGGCGGTTGTGTAGGTTCCATGAGCAGCCTTTCACGTAACTAAAACCAAAATCTGATGATAGCCACTGAAAATGGGACACCCATGAGGGAGGTCCATGTTTTATAGTAATCTTAAAGTTTCATTCTCGTGTAGTGATCTACAAACTCGTTTTCTGGAAAGCTTGTCTGGTTATACATTGTGGAGGAGAAGGTAACACAGTTTAGGCAAAAGACAAAGGCGTGTCAAAGAACACCCACAGGCCAATACAAGAAATTTGGTAGTGTCAAGAGACAAAAGATACACAAGTCGACAGTCGACCCATTCTGATATCAAAGATATGCATGTCTATGCTGAGAAATTGTTTATAATTGGCTCTCGATTTAAAATTCATTCGCTTTGACTTCTGCAGTTTTTTTTTAGTTCCAAGTTGGTAGTCTCAGTTTATTTTATGCATATATATATTCCTTCGTTAATCGGAAAATATTTTTTTATTCTTGAATTTAGTACAAAATAGTTTTGTGATTCCAACCTGGCCTTCCTGTTTCATCATATCAATGTGCATAAGATGCTCCTTTATTCATTAATTAGACTAAACAAATTCGTTTTTCAATATTAGTTGAAACACAAAAGCCATCTGTTTCGAAAAGAAGAATGGAAACGAAATAGAAGCTCCATGATGTCAAATTTCAGAACTAGACCTATTCTATTCATGTTGAAACCTAAATGCACCTTCCGCCCGATCTGGTAGGTTGATTGTTGCTGTGGGGTTTGCCAGTTCGGTGATTATTAATTATTTTTTGTTTGCCTGGTTCTACTTTTTCCTTTGTAGGGCAAGTAGTCCTCAGGGAATGGATGGTGCAAGCAACTTTGGTGGGCAACTACCTAACGTGGATGATAAAAAGAAATGGGAAGTGTTGTCCTTCTTATGACAGAAATGATGACAATTACCTAACGTGCTTGAATGATGATAAATAAAATAGGTAATTGTTGTCCTAATATGGTACGGTGACTATTGCAGCAGCTGCTATTACGGTGCTAATTACTTCTGGGTTTGAATTGCATAAACGGGCCAAGAGCCATCTGATGGTCTGGCAATGTCTGTTGGAAAACAAAAGAAATGTTTGCATGTGTCAGATGAAAGACTGGTAGGAAGAAAAGAATCTGAGGCAAGCAAAACTGAAATCATGGTGTTTAGATATTTTTATAGCAACTAGTGAACTAAAACGTTGCTCAGTTTGGTGCAGTCAGGGCAACTAAACTATCTGCAGGTAGGTCAAAAAGTTGCATGCCAACTTAAGGAAAGCCCTGATTTCAGGTTGGGTTTTCGAATTATGTGTTTTTTTTATGCTGTGATTGTGCCATGGTGCAGTTTGTATGTGTCAGATCAAAGACTGGCAGGAAGATGAGAATCTGAGGGAAGCAAACTGAAATCAAGGGGTTTAGGTATTTTTATAGCAACTGGTGAACTAAAACGTTGTTCAGTTTGGTGCAGTCAGGCCAAATAAAGTGTTTGCAGGTAGGTAAAAAGGTTGCATGTCAAGTTAAGGAAAAAACCTGATTTCAAGTTGGGTTTTCGAATTATGTTTTTTTTATGCTGTGATTGTGCCATAGTGCGGCAGTCAGCAGGGGGAGCGCCTCTTTGTCTTTTTGTATTCAGAAACTTATTTTACAACAAAAACAATAGAGAAATATTGCTCACATATGATGCAAATAACTGTGCCTTGTATTCCAATAAAAATCTTATGATTTCAGCCTTGCATAAATATGACTGACGTTCTGTTTAAAATTGTTCGGAATTGCAATTTTTAATTTTAAAAAAAAAAACGAACTTTTTATCAAAGGCATTCAAAGCTATAGAAAAAATAATCACTACTTTTCAAAAAACTTTAGAAGAAAGATCCTTTGGCTGAGCAGCTGCCCCTCCTTGTTTAAAAAGAAGAAGGTAATTATAACTACTTATTTACAAAGTAAAAAGGGTTTAAAGGCAATGTAAACTGTCCATTCTATTTAAATTTAAATTTTATTATACTTTCAATATCGTGAAAATTTTAGAAAAATTTTAAACTACAATACAAAATTTATAAATAAATCTTATATTTTGAGGACTCTATAAAGACTACAATTATCTTTCGAGAACTTCTTTTGTAAACACCTATGTTGTAATGATTTTATTTTTAGGTACTTCGTCGAAAAAGACAAAGAAGATCATATACGTTGTTTCTAAAAATCAATCTTATTTTTATCAATAATTTGTAATATATATAGTGCAAAGTATCGTCAACCCTGATTTAATCTATGACTCCACTATTGTTTTTGCAGACATGACCTTTGTTAAAAACTATATTTCTAAATATGACCCAAACTAGTAATTGGATTGCTCCTACAGTATGTAAATCAGAATTCCTGTAGCATCATCACTCCAAGCAACTTCTTAGAAGATCATATTCCCACGGCATATGAAGCCTTGCCTAATTAAGAAAATTTGTCTCACATCACCCCACCTTCTTCTAAATCTTTCTTTTTCAGAAAACCACATGGGTCGAAGTCGGACCCAACTTTCCTCTCGAAAAAGGAACCTAAGGACATATTTGACCAATTGGAATTTATATTTAGACCTTTGACATAAATTTACGATGTTGAAATGTAATCTTTTTTGTCCCAAAGAAGATCTTGCATGGCATAAATATACTTCCTTTTGTTTTACAATTAATGCTTCGGAAAATAACAAATTAAACAAGTGTAC
Organism: Posidonia australis; assembly: GCA_024699735.1. Classification (NCBI taxonomy): domain Eukaryota; kingdom Viridiplantae; phylum Streptophyta; class Magnoliopsida; order Alismatales; family Posidoniaceae; genus Posidonia; species Posidonia australis. Next base: position 9,681 of record JAMKQA010040530.1, read on the forward strand.
CGACTAGAAGATCCATCATGAAAGTTCCAAACAAATGTGATGGAATGCAAGCAGACGCTTGTATCACTTTCTCTGTAATCCACAATGCTACTGGTATTAAAAACCAGATGTATGAGGCAGTAAAGTGGCCGGCTAGCAAAATTGGTTGTTGGTTGGGGAGGAGATGAATGATTGGGACACTGGGAAAAACAAGACACCATTCTTAACTTCTTATTGAAACTCGCATCAATCTCACAAGCCAAGACTACTACTACTTCATTTGGAATTTTGTTTTTTTTCTTTTTTTCCCTCAAGTTGGTTTCTCAATCTTTTTTTTTTTTTTTTGTAAATGATAAATCCATACTTGACTGTAAGTATCATCACTAAGTATCAAAAATTACTGAAAGTTTTTTTTTTTTTGGCAATAATAAGTTTTTAATATTAGATTTTAATCTCCAGGATGAAAATCAAGGGAATCAAGGGTCCAATCACAAAATAGACAATGTTCTTGCCAATATTACAAACCACCAATCAAATTGACAATAATGTTTTATCCAAAAAAAAAGAACAAGAGACAAACTACTGCTCCATCGCTTCAGCAGCAGCGGCAGTAGTAGTAGCCGGGAGAATAGAGTCAGTGGAGGTGGGAGGAGCATCGGAAGAGACAGATAAGTTCTCTGCCCAGGCAGCATTCATAGAGGCCAAAGAGCTCCTCAGTTCCTCTTTTTCAAAACATGGTAGAAGAGAATCTAACCAATACTCCATTAGTCCAATTAAATCAGAAATAATAACATAAGAAGGCTTGGAGATATTACGAAAAATCCTGGCATTGCGTTCTTTCCAGGTTACCCAAAGGATAGCCTGGATTAGAAGATACCAATTAGTATCGCTTAAATGAAATTTAAGGGCAGGTTTATGGCAATATAAGTGCCCCAAGTTACAGTATCCAGGATACAGTCTATAGCATAAGAAAAACTGCCAAATATGTGAAACGAAATCACAAAACATAAACAGATGCTTATTAGATTCAATATTGAATTTACAGAAAATACACATAGGTGAGCCAGTCCACCCTCTCTTTAGTAGATTTTCTTTGGAAAGTTTTTTATTATGCATGACAAGCCAGGAGAATAATTTGACCTTCAGGGGTGCCAAAGTTCTCCAAATCTGCTCAAACAGATTAAATCTGAGCCCGTCATCATTCAATCGTAAATAACATGATTTCACAGAGAACTTAAAGGAAGGAGAGGGGGTCCAGGAGATAATATCCCTGTCCCCTCCAAAGGTAGTAGAGTGCAAGATTTGAGACAGAGAGTCCAATTGAGATTGCAGGATATCCAAGTCGTAAGGTGGAATGTTGGAATTATCCAGTAGTCTATTGAAATCATTGTTGAAGATATGATGCATTTTTAGCACAGATGCTTTTTTCCACTTGCAAATCGAA
>JAMKQA010040531.1:0-10691 GCA_024699735.1 Posidonia australis
ATATCCATAAATACATAATGAAATTTTCATTTAAATTAAACAACTATTGATTCTTGATTTAAAGGTCTTAACATTCAACATATTTTGTTAAATTCTAATCGTTAAATTTTAAATTAAAAATTAATAGTAAATATAATTCAAATTAGGATAAAACATTAACACATAGTAGATTATATTATAGATTAACTAATTATATAATTAGATTTTATTTTAAAAAATAAAAAATTAAAATAAATAAAGTACCTACTAGAAAATTTTCGAATATACACATATACAAACCATTCCCTCAAATGTTATATGGTTTTCTGCCCAATCACAGGAGGAACTCATACCACTCGAGGACAGATTGTTGTCCGCCTCCTTCGTTCCATCTCCCGGTGACTACGGTGATGCTGGAGGAACTCGTGAAAACCCTAACAAAACCCGTCGTCCTTCCCCGCCACGACCCCACTCCATCCTTCTAGAACAATACACCAGCTCCCTCCTTCCTCCCCCTCACCTGCCGATGGACGACGACGATGACTTCGGCGACCTCTACGCCGACCTCGATGATCAGGTGAACGCTGGCGTCTATGCCAAGAGTGGCCTAGTTGTAGAAGACTCCTGTTCGGATTCGGACGACAACATTGTTGAGGAGGAGGAGGGCGATGATCGTAGTGACAGCGAGGATGACATCCGGATCGTTTTGAATGAGAGGGATGGTGAAGGTGAGGATGGAGTTGAAGAAAGGAGATCGCGTGGTGGCGGGTGGCGGTCGTTGGGGAATGGGATGGAGATGGATGGTGGTGGTGGTGGTGCTGAAAGTTTCAAGGTTCGGTGATGTTTCTTTGCGTTTCTTGGATTTTATGGATGAAGAGAAGTTCGGATTTTGCTGGTTGTTTAGATGCTGCATTGGTGTTTGAGTTTTCGTTTTCAGATCACTTCTGCGTTCTCTCTGTTTTTACTTTCCATAGAATTTATTTTGTCCTGAGTAGCTACATATGCGTTTGATTAGTATCTCGATCGTCGAAGAATAGTTTGTTAAAATTTTTATGGTCTTGGATTCTGTTGGTTGCTTAGAAGCTGCATTGGTGTTGGTTTTATTTTCTAGTCTCTTCGTTGTTGCCTTTTCAGTTATCACGAATGGTTTTGATCAGCATATTGGTCGTTCTGCCTCTTTCTGAATATATGGTTTTCTGTAGTATTTAAGATCAGATACAGCAGTAGGCAATGGAGATGCGAAATGCATTATATCTCAAAGCGATGATATGTTCTTTTCAAAACACCGTGATTCCGAGTTGAAAGACGATGAACTGATGAAGCCATGCTCTGTTGTTGCTGCAACCGGTGACTTGGGCGTTCCTGTTGCTACTTGTAATGGATTTAATTTTTCTCTACCACGTAACACGTAAGATACATTACTTGGACTGTAGGAATAGTTGCAGCTTTTTTCATGGACTATTTGTTTTTAGCATATTTGTTCGCTAGCGAACAACTGCATACCTCTCTTATCATATTTGTTATGGCCGATGCCTAATGTTATTGATCAATGATAGACTCTTTATCAGCAATTACTTCTGATGTCTCTTCCTTAGGTTATGTATATCTTTTGCATTAAACATATACTCTGTCAACAAGATCAGTGCATGCTTTCCTGTATGTCAAATTGTCAACTTTGTTTAGTTATATCTGTACTCATGAGATCTTACATCAGTAATTACTCGTAAAACCTTCACCAAGGTTATCTCATTCTGAAACTTCTGCAGAACTATATTTGATGTAAGCATTGAAGCATTTGAATGGAAGCCTTGGAGGAACAATGGAGTAGATATGACAGACTTTTTCAATTTTGACCTTAATGAGGAGAGCTGGAAGAGTTACTGTGGACATCTGGTACTTATTCAAATTTAACTACTGGTTTTACAGAATTTTGATAGACTTGTAGAAATCTCAGTCATTTGTTTGATTTATGCTGCCTTAGTGAGACTAATTGTTTCGTGATCAGGAAAATGTTAGAAGGCAAACTACCATGCTGACTAGCTTTCCTTGTGTTGGACAATTTTCATCCAATCAGGTGAAGCATTTATATATTTCCAGTTTGGCATGATTGAGCAAATATATATGGGTTGGGTTCTTACATATTTGACTGTTGACTTCTAAATAGATGTTCGAATCCAAGTTTCTTCATGGGACTGTACCAGCCAAGTCTATGACTTGTGAAGTGGAAGGGACATGCACTTCAGAAATTGGGAAGGTAGGGAGAGTGTGGAAACTTAAAAAATATCAATTCAAGTATAAGTAATGAAAGTTTATTATCTATAAACTGTATTTTATTTCTTTTGTTGTAAACTTATATATACTTTGTTCATTCTCTAGTTGATGGGACGAGCTATTCAAGTTGAAGGTGGAGTTGGTGAGAGAAGGCCTTCAATTGACATAAAGCGTCCTAGAAGAAACAAGGATACTGATGTAGTGATACACGTATATTTACTGACACCTACGAAGTTATTTGTGCATAATCAATATTATGTTCATCACGGTTTCACCTGACATCAAGTTCCAATCAAAAAAAAATACTGCTTGTTGAATCAAAAGTTAAATTTCTGTGGCATAATTTCTTCAGGTAAAAATGGAAGGGTATGTTGAGGATGCTTGTTCTCCAGTCCATCAGGAATTTGAACATAGAGGTAGCTTTTATCTCGAGCCCGGCAACAAGAATTTTGAGGGGCAAGTGACACATTACACCTTTTGTTTTCTGATAGTTTTGCCCATGCAGATTTAACTTTTAAAGGCAAACTTCATGTTTCTGCAAAACATGATATGTTAATACTATATAGTGGTTTAAACAATAAATACTAATATAGTTGTTAGAGTATGTTATATGAGTTGGGTGTGTTAGATGGGTTATTGGATATCCATTTATTTAATATACCTATATATATGTGTAATCTCTTTTTATGGAATAACTACTTAGGCTTTGATGACCCAAATCTAAGATGACACCAGAGTTTAGGCACAAAACCTAGGGTTTTCTTCCCTCTTCTCCCTCCATCACCGACGGTAGCTTTTTCGACTGACTTCCGCCACCGTCGGCCGTCAGACTTCCCTCCCCAACTTACGTTCCGCCTCCCCAGCCCGTGTTCCGCCACTAGGATCTCTTCCCGTGCTGGCCTGAACTCTTCTAGGCATTTTCGACGTCGGCAAGCCATTTTGGCCTGAGTTTCGGTCGGTCCTGACGCCTCCGACGGCTCCAGCGGCGCCGTCCACAGCCATTAGGCCTTCCATCACCTCCATCCCGCGCTGCCGTCGCCTCCTGCCCTAGGATCCAGGGCCGTTGACGTCTCTTGCTCCTTCCAGCTTCACCGACAGCCACTGCAGCCCATTTCCAGTGAGCTGTCGGCCAGAGACAGCCTCATCGGCGCATGTCTGCTCACTGGTGAATGCTCCTTGCCAGTCAGTCCGTAGGGGCAGCCCGGCCCCTTTTACGTCGTCGTTTGGTGATTCCGGGCATGTGTTAGGCCCCCTAAGTGCCCTCACTTTCCGGTGTGTGTGGATACGTCCAATCCACACGTGGTGAGCAGTCTAGTTCACTTCCTTTGGTTGTTTTCAGATCATACAGTCATAGTATTTATCACTTTAACTCAGCATGGCCTTTCGTGACTCCCTTGTAAAGTATATGAGTGGTACGTTAAAGAAACTTTCTGGCCCAAACTTTCTCCTTTGGTCACAGAGCTTTGAGACATTTGTTTTGGCATATAGAAAATTGAAACACCTCATCCATCTACCCCCTGATACAAAATTTGACACATATGAGGACTGGTTAGCTGATGATGCAACTATAATTACATGAATAGGAAACAGTATGGAGCCTTCAGTTGTCAGAGGGACTATGTTGCTGTGGTCAGCCAAGATGATATGAGACACCTTCTGTCTGACATATGGCCACGAGAAAAATATATCTGTAGTCTGCGAGATATATGAGCAGTTGTTTGCTTTACGCTGGGGAGACAGATCAGTTCAGGACCACTTTGTCACTTTCCGTGCCTTACTGGATGAGTTAGATATCTATTAGCCCTTGATAGTTGACATCACACGCCTGCATCAATATCGTGAGGAGTTAGCAGTTGTAGTGTACCTCTCTAGCCTGAACCTAACATCAGTTCCCAGATTAGGGTTAGGTTTTGGGAGCTGACAGTATTCCAGATCTTCAGACCACATTCGCCATGGCTCTTCGAGTTTCTACAGACGCGACTCCCACTGTGTCAGAGCCTTCAACTATGGCAGCTACTTGTGGACGAGGTGGTCCTCGAGGTGGAGGTCGTGGTAAGAGGGAGACAAGTGGACATCCTTGATGTACACACTGTGGGCGATTGGGGCACAATATTGAAAAATACTGGGACATTATTGGCCGCCTACAGGTGGCACATGTTACCACCGAGCGACTTACTGTAGCAGCTGTACCTGAGGAGCAGACTTTTACAGTGTCTCAGGCAGATTACGAGAGGCTTCAGCAGCTAAAGGTCACCGACACTGCGGCCACAGCGACTCAGGCTACTTCCTCAGGTACTCGAGTCTCCCTGGCTTCCAGGGACTCTTCTTGGATCATTGATTCTGGTATTTCTTCACACATGTTAGGTACCCGTAGCCTATTTACCCAGCTTTCTCGATTGTCAGATGTTCGATCTGTAGCAATTGTCGATGGTCGAACGTGTTCTGTTTCAGGTGAAGGGGTGGTTCAGGCCACTTCACAGTTGTCTCTTGATAAAGTTTTGTTTGTTCCTGATTTTCTGGTGAATTTATTATCCATCAGTGTCATTACTAAACAGTTAAATTGTTGTCACTTTTTCCCTTTTCGTTGTACCTTTCAGGACTTGCAGACGGGAAGAAGGATTGGTTTGGACCGTGAGTGAGGAAATGGGGTGTACCAGCTTGTTCGTGATGATATTCCTCAAGGATTGGCCTCTGTGGCGTCTGTTCCCGAGTCTTCTTCCTTATGGCATTACCGGTTGGGTCACCCGTCGCATGAGAAACTTCAGCAGGCCTTACCGTGGTGTTCTGTGTCGCAGTTTCAGTGTGAGTCTTGTGAGCTAGGTAAGCACCATCGTGCTACCTTCAAGAAGGTGCGTCTTGTGTCCAATTAGTTTATTTGTGAGTTGGTCAATTGTGATGTGTGGGGTCCGTTTCAAGTCCAGTCTGTTTCGGAATATAGATATTATATTATTTTTATTGATGATTTCTGAAGAGTTTCCTAAGTATACTTAAGGATTGTAGTCAGGTCTATGATGTACTCAAACAATTTGTTGCAGAAATAAAAAAATCAGTTTAATGTTACGCCTAAGGTTTTGCGTATTGACAATGCACTTGAATTTGTTCAGCAGAAAATTACTTCTTATTGTGTTTCATTGGGTATTCTTCATCAGACATCTTGTCTTTATATCTCACAGTAAAATGGCATTGTAGAATGTAAATATAGGCACATCCTTGATGTCAACTGTACTCTCATGGTTTACATGCATATCCTTTCGTAATTATGGTCTGATGCTGCGCTTACAGGCACCTATCTGATTAATAAGATGTCGTCTACACCTCTTGGTGGAGAGGTCCCTATCCGTCGTCTTATACCAGGGTTCAGTATGTTCAGTTTGACACCTAGAGTGTTTGGGTGTGTGGCATTTGTCCAAGACCTGTCTCTTGGTTTGGACAAATTGTCCGCTTAGTCTATAAAGTACGTCTTTGTTGGGTATTTCCGGACTTAGAATGGATACTGGTGCTTCCATCCTCCTACTAGACGTTACTTTGTGTCTGCCGATGTTACTTTTTTTGAGTCTGTTCCTTACTATACAGTGTCCTCGTCGTCCAGTGTGTCTGTCTCTCTTCCTTCTGTGGTTCAGTTGCAGGATAATAGTGTTCAAGACAATTCCACCAGACTACCCGATGTTATACGTCCCTTGCAGGTTTATCAGTGCCACCAACATGCTCCTATGCCTCACACTATTGAGCCATCCTCCTCTACAGTTGCAAATCCACCCAACAATTTTTCAGATTTACCCATTGCCCTTTGGAAAGGTATTCACACTTGCACGGTCCATCGTATTTCTCATTTTGTGTCTTATGATTCTCTTCACCCTCGTTTTCGTAGCTTTGCTTTGCTCTTGTGTCTTAATTAATTCCCAAAAATTGCCAGGAAGCACTAGCTCTGCCTCAGTGGAAGGCTGTTATGGATGAGGAAATAGCTACACTTACTGGCCGTGGCACGTGGAGTTGGTGACCCGTCCTACTGGAGTTACAGTGGTCTCCTGTAAATGGGTCTATTCTATTAAGTACAGAGCAGATGGCAGTATTGACAGATACAAGGCAAGACTGGTGGCTCGAGGTTTCACTCCGACATATGGGATGGATTATAAGGAGAAATTCTCGCCTGTGGCTCGCCTTAACTCTATCAGAGTGCTTCTTTCCCTTGCTATCAACCATATCTGGGAGAAGCATAAGTTGGATGTTAAGAATGTATTCTTGTATGGGGACCTCGTAGAGTCTGTTTTGATGGAACAACCTCCAAGTTATGTTGCTTAGGGGGAGGATCTTGTATGTAGACTCAGGAAGGCAATCTATGGCCTAAAACAAAATCCCAGGGCATGGTTCAAGAAGTTCAATCAGGTGGTTCTTGTTGGTGACTTTCAGAGATGTGCAGTGGACCATTCAGTCTTCTATAGGCGGACAACTATTGGGTGTGTCATTCTAGCAGTATATGTTGATGACATACTTGTGACTGGCAGTGATATACAGGACATTGCAGACATAAAGAAACATTTGTACACTCATTTCGTGACAAAAGACATGGGGAAGTCTTGCTACTTCTTGGGGATTGAATTTGCCTATGTACAGGGCAAGATGGCATTGTCATAAAGGAAGTATGTCCTAGATCTATTGCAGGAGACAAGCCTTCTGGGGTGCAAACCAGAGAGTACTCCCATTAAGTAGACACTAGCCTTCTGGGACAGCAGTTCAGAGTTGTTAGAGGACCTTGGTCAGTATAGAAGACTGATTGGGAAACTTATTTATCTGACAGTAACTCGACCGGATATTTCTTATGTAGTCAGTCTTTTGAGCCAGTTCATGCATGAGCCTAGGAGAGTACAATGGTTGGGAACTCTTCGGGTTCTATTATATGTTAAAGGTGCGTCAGGAAAATGTCTAGTATACAAGAAGAATGGTCACACTAGTATTACAGCTTACTCTGATTCAGGATATGCAGGAGATCGGGGGGATAGGAACTCAATATCAGGATTTTGCATCTATGTGGGGGACAACTTGGTTACTTGACGCAGCAAAAAGCAGAATGTAGTATCGAGGTCCAGTACAGAAGCTTAATACCGATTTATGACGTAGACAGCGTGTGAAATGGTGTGGGTGAATCCATTACTAGAGCAGCTTGGGTTCGAGGTTGAGATTCCTATGACTATGAGATGTGACAATCAAGCTGCTATCTTCATTGCAAATAAATCCACTTTCCATGAGTGTACAAAGCATGTTGAGGTTGACTGCCACTTTGTGAGATACATGGTTATGAGGGGGACCATCTCTACCCCTTATACTTAGTCTGCTGAGCAGTTAGTCGATATATTCACTAAGAGTCTAAATGTAACAAGCTGGACATAGTTGATATGTATGCTCCAGCTTGAGGAGGAGTGTTAGAGTATGTTATATGGGTTGTGTGTGTTAGACAGGTTATTGGATATTCATTTATCCAATATACCTATATATATGTATAATCTCTCTCTATGGAATAACTAATTAGACTTTTATGACCCAAATCTAAGAATAGTTATAATTCATAAACCTCCTTGCAATTAATTAAAGTTTGACTTGGCTCCATGTTTTTTAGATCAGAAAGGATTACTTGTAAATTCATGGTTAGCTTTATTAATGCAATTTGTCGTGATAAACTAAAAAAATGATCTCATGGTAGGGTGGTGGAAATGAGGTCACCACTGCCCCTACTCCTTCCCAGAAGAAGAATGAAGTCCCAGAATGTGCCCCTTGTGAAATCGTATGATGCACCTTTCTTCATTACTTATTTTCATCAACTCTGACCTGCCACACCATTTGTATAACAGTGTCTGTTTGAAGTGTTCCAAGTGACAAATTTAAGTGCTGTTGTCAACTTGCAATAACAAGTATTTGGGAACAACTTATCTGTATTGTGTCGGTGTGTCAAGTATTCAACTATTTGTTCTAGCTTGCCGTGAAGACTTTGCCATGGTTTGGGTGACCGTCTTGTGACCACTTACTATTTGGATTGGTCTTTTAGAGATGGAAATTGGGATCAAGGCTCTTTTGAAAAACTGAAAAAAACCATATAAAAGTGACTTGAAATTTTTCATGTATATGTTTTGCATGATATTGATCAAGATCCATGGATTGGATTTTGAATTTAGAAAAGAATATGCATTTAGGTTCAAATGCACCCATGTGCATGGGAAGTATTCCCTATATATGTATTCAGTTGATGTTATATATACATGTCCATTTCATCTTATTATTCCTCATCTTCCTTTTTCATGGAACAGGCCCACAACTGTCAATGGGGTATGCAATACGCTCTCATCTGATGAATGTCATCAGAAAACTGAGGTAACTGATAATGAAGTCAAACAAAAATGCCAGGGAATGAGCAGTCTCACCAGTGAAGCTCTTTGGCAGCTCCAAAGTCAGCCGGAGTCAAGTGAACGTAATGTGAATCATCCTGTGACAGTTGATGCTTCTGTCTATGCATCAGAATCTTTTCCCAGTGATGAAGTTTTATGTAAAGTAAGCCCTTCTTGTTTTGATGGTGATCCTAATTCATCAGAGGATGGAGTTTCATTTGATGAAGGTCACTCTTCCAAGTTATTGGGCACATCAGCTGGTTGTCAAGAATCAGCAATGTCTGATACTTCTGTTTCTAAAGATTCCACAGGTGCCACCAATATGTCCGAGCATCGCAGTTCAGATGGTTCCTCTGATTATAACTGTACCAGGAATGAGTGGAAAAGTAGAAGAAAGGCTCAGAGAATGTCTGCAGTTAAGGTTCCTGTAAAGGATGTTGATTGCTCCTCTTTACACAAGATAAAATTCTTGAAGACAAGTTCTAAAATAACGAAACGTGTCCGGGATTCTGATCATGAAGCAAATATTACTTCTGAAAATGAAAGAGAGATGCTATCTGACAAAAGAAAGAAAAGATTTGTCAGAAAGCAGGACACTGGATATTCTCATATTCAGAATTTTGAGAAGGAAGATGAACCTGGGCACCACCTCAGGAGAAACTGTTACAGGCACAGTTACTCCCCTTACAAAAGAGCTATTACTGCAAAAAACTACAAAAAAATAGACAGGTTTTCTCTTGAGCAAAGAGCTACTTTTAGGAGATATTGCTCAAAGCAAATGGGCGGTTATATTCATGGAAGGAGCCTGAAAGATCAGGATAGAAGATCTTCTCTGTACGAGAAAACTGATCGTATTTCTGAAAAGACATCCTTTAATATGCAAGAAGATTGGTTTACACGGCAGAGACGGAAAATAAGAGATGATGGTCACCCTAGGATGAAATTTGGGTTTTATGATGATGTGGAAAACGACTATGAAGAAAGAATGACTCACAAAAGATGTGGGAGGGACATTCTACATTTTCTTCGGGAAGAAGGCACAATTCAGGATGCCTATCATAGGAATATACCTTACAAGGCAAGAGAGCCTGTAAAGAAAAAGAAGTGGGACCACTGTCCAGGCTTTTACTTGGATAATTGCAAACAACACTTTGAAGAGGCCCATAAGTTTTGGAGACATGCTGACCAGAAACCTTTGGTCTTCCAAACTGATGAAGAATATTGCACCATGGAAAGAAGAGATGGTGAATTCTTATTGAAAAATCACTCGTACAATTCACAACAACTAAGAGAGAACCACCTGGATATTCCCAGTTGCTATACTTTCAAAGATGTATTTTCCAAGGAAAATACCGACAGGGATATGTTTAGTCAGAGTAGGAAGAACCATGCATCATTTAATAGAGAAGATATTTGTTTTGAGAAAGGTGATTGCTTTGCGGATGAAAAACAAAGGCACACTAGTTGGCTTGGACAAACAAATTGGCTTGATGAAGAAGTAGGGCTCAAGCATCAAGTAAGAGCTGGTTCATATTCTCTAGAGACCCCACCTTTCTCTGGAAGAAGCTCTACTTGTGTTAGTAATTGTAGTATGTACAAGTTATGCGAGAATGGGCCTGCAGATGGTTGCTTTCTGGACAACTATGGAAGAGAAATAATAGGTGAAGAAAGTAGAATATTTGGAAGAGAACAAAAAGATGCCTTGAGATGTGGAAAGGGAGTAAGCAGATGTTCAGGTGTTTTGGAAGAAAAGGTAAAGTTTGGGGAAGCCAAGTCTAGTGGCTTGTATCATTATCACGCATCTTGTATACAGCTGAGAAGGTTTTTTCCTTTAAAATGGAATGAGATTTTTTTCTTATATTTTTTTCTCAGCAATATCTCAACATACATGCTCTGGTTAAGCATGATAGCATTTTCTTTATTTGCTCTACTTCTAATTCTTCCTTAATTGCTGCACACATCAAGCTCAGTTTTGGTTCTTTGAGTTTAGAAACCAGGTGAACATCTGGATGCCCTTGTTGTGTGATGTGTCCAATGATGTTATGTCTACATACCAATTATCATAAA
>JAMKQA010040532.1:0-15320 GCA_024699735.1 Posidonia australis
TTGGTTTTAGGTTTTTAGGGTTTTGTTTTAGTATTTTGGTTTTGTTTTAAGTTCTTGATTTTGTTTTAAGTTTTTGATTTTGTTTTGGTGATTTTATTCATTTTTTGATTTTGTGATTTGAAGTTTAATTGTTTTAAAATTAGGGTTTTAGAGGTTTGAATTTAATCATGAGATTTTAAGTTAGTTCCTTTTGGGATTAATTAAATGATTTAGGGTTTTTAGAATTTTAATCATTTTAGGTTTTTGTGACTTAATTGGTTGGTTTTAAAGTTGGGATTTTCAGGATTTTAATTATTTTAGGGGTTTTTAGGTTTTTTTGGATTTTAATTAGAGTTTTTAGTTTAAATTAAGGTTTTTGGTTTTAATTAAAGTTTTTGGCTTTTAATTCGAATTTTGGGTTTTAATTTAATTTTTTAGATTTTGAACATGGTTTTTAATTTAATTAGGGTTTTTTGGATTTTAATTAAAGTCTTGAGTTTGAATTAGGGTTTTTAGAATTTTGAGTTGAAATTTGTGTTTTTTGGATTTTAATTAAAGTTTTGGGTTCAAATTAGGGTTATTTAACTTAATTAAATGACTTTAGGGTTTTTTTAGTTTAATTTAGGTTTTCCTTGAAATTAAATGGATTAAAGTGGTTTAAAAATGGATTTTATTTGGTTTTGACTTTAATTAGGGTTTCCCCTTGATTAATTTGGATTTTAAATGTTTTTAAGTGGATTTTGCTTGATTTTGATTTTAATTAGGGTTTTCACTTGATTAATTTGGATTTTAAATATTTTAAAGTGGATTTTGCTTGATTTTGATTTTAATTAGGGTTTCAAATGTTTTTTGGTTGATTTAAGTTGGTTTTGTTTAATTTTGGTTTTAATTAGTGGTTTTTGCTTGGATTAAGTTAGTGTGGGCTTGTGTCGGCTTGAGTGGGCTTACTGGGCTTGTGTGGGCTTGTGTGGGTCTAGGGTTCTGATGGAGTTAGGGTTTAAGGGTGGTGGTTGCAACCAGAGCATCTTCTAGAGGTGCCTGCTGCCAAGTGACTGCAAAATCGGGGTGTCTACACCAATCCATCAAGAGACATAATAGAGGGTATGGAGTAGTGATGTCTATGTAATAAGAATTATTAAATCCCTTTGTAGTAATGTGTCCAGTACTACTATCAATAATAACAATGGGTTATGGTTATGATATGATAATAATAAGTTCCTTCCTAGTGGCTAATCGAATGGCTAGAGTATTGTTTGACTCAGGAAGCTCATTTTCTTTTATCTCTGAGTCATTTGTAACTGAGATTGGAGACAGGCTAGCTAAATTGGCTTTCCATCTTGATATGGTGACCCCTTAGGGAGAGCATAGTCTAGCATGGAAATATCTACAATCAGTTGATGTCAATTTAGTAGACAAAGACTTCAAGGCTAATTTAATCTTAATGAAGATGCAGGAGTATGACATAATTTTGGGAATGGACTGGCTGGCACAGCATTAAGTAATGATAGACTACGCAAAGAAGATGGTGTTGGTAGAATGTCTAGACTGGAGTTGGTATGTGATACAAGGAAAGAGACCAAGAGAACCTAAGAAAGTGATCTCTGTAATAAAGGTGTATCACTCCCTACAAAACGCAACATGGGATACCTGGCTTGTGTGATGATGTCCTCTTCGCTAGTTTTAAGGGTACAAGATATACCTATCATGCAAAAGTACCCTGATGTTTTTCTCAAAGAGTTACCAAGAATGCCGCCACATAGAGAGCTAGTGTTTCAGATCGACCTAGTGCTAGGATCATGCTCAATCTCGAAGGCTCCTTATAGAATTGCACTTGTAGAACTAAGGGAGCTTGAAATCAATTACACGAACTACTAGAAAAAGGGTTTATCTGGCCAAGTGTGTCACCATGGAGGGCGCTAGTATTGTTTGTTTAAAGGAAGGACTATTCACTCCAGTTGCGCATTGACTATTGGATGTCGAACCAAATCACCATAAAGAATAAATACCATCTACCCAGAATTGATGATCTGTTTGACTAATTGCAAGGAGCATCAGTTTTCTTGAAAATAGATTTGAGATCGTGATGTCACCAACTCTAGATTAGGGAGTCGGATGTTCATAAAATAGCTTTTTGGTCCAAGTATGGACATTACGAGTTCCTAATCATGCCATTTGGGTTGATGAATGCTCCAACTGCTTTCATGGACCTGATGACCAGGGTGTTCAGGCCTTATCTAGATTAGTTTGTAGTAGCATTTGTCGACGATGTGTTGGTATACTCCCCTAATGCATAGACCCACCAGATGCATTTGAGAATTGTGTTGGAGACACTACAACAACATCAGTTATATGCCAAATTCACGAAATGCAAATTTTGGTTGACAGAGGTCACATTTCTTGGGCATATTATCTCTAGGGAAGGTACTAAGGTGGATCCAAACAAGGTAGAAGTAGTGAACAGTTGGGCCAGGCCTAAAACTATGACAAAAATCAGGAGTTTTCTGGGTTTGGTAGGATATTACCAAAGATTTATTCAAGATTTTTGCGAGATTGTAGAACCACTGACCATATTATCCTAGAAGGAAGTCCCCTTCATATGGGATTGGTAGTGCTAAGAAAGCTTCAATGAGCTAAAGGCCCGCTTGGTCACCTCTCTAGTGTTGACTATACCCTCTGGGAGCAGGGGTTTCACTATATATAGTGATGCTTGTGGAACTGGGTTAGGGTGCGTTTTGATGCAGCATGAGAAAGTTATGGCATATGCTTCCTGCCAACTAAAAGACCAAGAGAAGAACTACCCTACTCATGACTTGGAAATGGCTGTAGTGGTGTTCACCCTAAAGATTTGGAGGCACTACTTTATGGCAAACAGTTTGAAGTGTTTACGGACCATCGAAGCTTAAATTACATCTTCACATAGAGGATGTAATACCCATAAATTCATTTTGTAATTATTTACATTTTAATGAATTTTTTTCTAGGCAGGTGTTATTGTCCCGAGGCCCATTTGTGTGATTTTGTGGCTTTTGGGTATAAGTCTCGTAGGCCAGCTTCTGTTTATGTTCTTGTACTTGTTTCCTCATGGTTGGCACTATGAGTGTGGCACTGGCCTAAAGCGAGTGGTCACTGGCTCGTGCTTTCGGCTGGCAAGTGTGTTGTGATTAGCATGGCTGGTGGTTGGCTGGGGATGTGTGGGTGAGCGTGCATGCATGGTTGTTGGGCATGCGTGCAGCTACTTTTGTCCACGCATATAAGAGGTGCATGGCAAGAGCTTCATTCACACACCTCTTCTTCCCTTCTCATTGCTTGTTTCTCCCCTCCTTCTTCACTCTCCTCCTCCCCTAGGCACACCCTTCCCTTCACACCTCCTCTACCCCACTTCTTTCCCCATCCTTTCACTCCCTCTCCTTCCCCTCCTCTCCCTTTTTCCCCGTCTCCCTTGTTTCCCCCCCCATACTCGAGGGCCAATGAGAGGCTGAGAGAGAGTGAGAGAGGCGGAGGTGGTTGCCGAGCTGGGCATCGATGTGGTCGAAGCTCCAGAGGTCGAGCTCATTAGAGATGGCTGAAGACCAGAGTTGGGTCACCCAAGATCATTTTTGAGGCATGCACCTCATCACTTGAATTTGAAAGCATGAAAATGGTAGTAGAAGCTAGGAAAGCATGAAATTGATCTATTGTTCTAACACCTTGACTGTTGACCGTGTGCCTAGTTCAACCGATCGATTCTTTTCGATTAACCGAATTAGGGATTTTTAAATGACTGATTTGGATTTTGGTCTACCATTTTGGTGCCCTAAGCCCAATTCAGTCAATTGGCCCAATTCGACGTGCAGAATCAGGACCCAGTTTGTTTTATGAAATGGCATTCTAAGGGTTTTCCAGATTAGTTTATTTTGCCCATTCGAGAAAGGATTGTGAGCCATTGGTGATGCTCTTGCAGGACACCTGGTGCGCCTATTTTGGTAGAGATGTTGGAAGAGTTTTCCAAAGATATAAAAATGGTTTTAAAAATGGATTTCAATGGAATGTTATGGCCTATTTTGGAAATGATTTTTCCTTGTTTTCTGTGTATATGCCAAGAGACCGTTGGACCATGTCATCAAGACCACGGAATGTGACGACATTCTCAAGTGGTTGGGCACGTCTCCTTGTTTGAGGATGGGGGTTGAGATACATGAGGCAGAGATTCGTCTGGTCTTGGATGTATGAGACACCTTCACTGTCATTTCGAGGCTAGGGTTGAGGTCCACGGGTCGAGGTGTTTTGTGGCATCACAGGGAGGTATGATACTCTTGTTGTCATCATGACTATTGAGGCACGGGTGTTGTAAGGTGTGAAAGTATGAGACTCCCTCCTCAGCACCATGTGGAGGACGTCATGAGGAGGTGGACCTTGTGGTGGCCAATGTAGGTGGGACACGTGCCTTGTAGTTGATAGCATCTTGAGAGACAAGACTGCCTTCCTGGGAGGGGTTGGCTTTGTGATGATTCTCTAAGTAGGAGAATCGTAGGACGGTGTAGCTCCTGCACAGGGTGGTGTGCCATGGTAGAGTAGTGCATTTCGGTGTTGCCGACTCATTGTGTGTAGTTTTGGCCATTGAGGGTCGTGCTTGTGATTTTGTGGTGGTAGAACCTTTGCCTGTCTGGTTTGGCCGACGTAAGCATTGTTTCTTGTGGTTTGGGTCTAGTAGGCCTTTGTTTTGTGGCTTTTGGTCTGTTGGGCCAGAGTTGCTAGTTATTAGTGGATTTGGAAAAAATGATTGCGAAATGGTTTTAAAGGAAAATTATTATAGTTTTGTTTTCCACCATTTTTGTGGGATACATGCTGGATGATTTCTGTCACTCATGCTTGTTTCTCGTGGTTTTGGGTTGTAGGTTAGTTTTTTCATACTACACATAGTCTGGAGTCTCGTAGCTGCACACATAGATTCCTGATTGTTTAGATATTACTATTTCACTTTAATTTTCTGTAATTTAATTTGTTCTAAATTATTATGGAAATTTGGGGCATTACAGTGGAACTTGAACCTGAGATAGAGGAGATGGGTGGAGTACCTTAAGGATTATGACTTCAGTTTGTCATATCACCTGGGAAAGGCCAATGTGGTTGCAGATGCATTAAGCAGATGCACACATGTGTTGCCCAACCTAATGATCAAGGAATGACATCTGCTGGAAAGGATGGTTGAGTGTAGACCACGAAGGCAGTCTTAGGGACATGTTGGAGCATGGATGGCAAACTTATCGGTTCAACCAAGACTGTTGGAAGCAATTGTAGTAGTCTAGCAGTTGGACCCCTTAGTGTAAGACATCTGTCAAAAGCTAAAGGCTGGGGAGACACCTCAATTTTTGATTGACATAGATGGAAGGCTTTGATATGATCTACATTTGTATGTACCTCAAGTGGAGGAGGTAAAACAGAGATTACTTTAAAATCCACTGGTCTGGATACACAATCCATGCAGGGAGTACCAAGATGTTTAGGGACCTAAAGAGAAATTTTTGGTGGCCAAAATGAAAAGAGAGATCACTAGGCACGTGGCAAAGTGTCCAACCTACCAAATGGTGAAAATTGAACATCAAAAGCGTAGAGGAACCCTACAACATTTGGATATTCTTGTTGGGAAATGGAAGCATGTGTTGATGGAATTCGTGACCAAGTTGCATAGATCAAGGAGAAAGAATGATTTAGTCTGTGTGATTGTAGATCGACTCACTAAGTCAACACATTTCTTACCCTTGAGGGTGGACCTTCCCTTGACTAGGCTAGCAGAGTTGTAAGTGTTCAAGATAGTTTGGTTGCACAGGGTTCCTATCTTGATAGTGTCTGATAGAGACACTCGGTTCACCTCAAGATTCTAGGGAGCTTTCCCAAAGGCATTTGGCACCATGCTAAACATCAGCACCACTTTCCACTCTCAAATAGATGGTCAAACAGAGAGAACAATTCAGACTCTGGAGGATATGCTAATAGCCTATGCTTTAGACTTTGAGGGAAGTTGGGAAGTGCATTTGTCATTGATTAGGTTTGCTTACAACAATAGCTATTACTCTAGTATTGGGATGGCATCGTACGAGGCTCTGTATGGTCGACCGTGTAGATCACCTACTTGTTGGAGTGAGGTAAGCGAACAACAACTTGTGGGTCCTGAGATAGTGCAGTTATATGAAGACAAAGTGGACCTGATCAGGAAGAGGTTGACAACTACAGAGAGCCAATAGAAAAGCTACGCAGATAGGAGGTGGTGACATTTGGAATTCGAAGTAAGAGACTTCATTTTCCTAAAGGTATCGCCCACTAAAGGAGTGGCGAGGTTTGGGAAAAGAGGAAAACTAAGCCCTCACTACATTAGACCTTACTGGATCTACAAGTTGGATCTACCCCCGAAACTAGCAAATGTACATAGCGTCTTCAACGTTTCTATGCTTAGGAAATGCTTGGCAGACACATCCCAGGTAATACCAGTTCAGCCAAAAGAGTAGTAGGAGGACCTATCCATGGTAGAGGACGCTGTGTAGATATTGGATCGGAAGGAGCAACCTCAAGAACAAGGTGATTCCCTTGGTATGGGTTTAGTGGTAGCATCATGGCTTAGAGGAGGCTACCTAGGAAAGACAAGATGATATCTAGTCATGGTACCCCCATATTCTACTAGAGGAGAATTTTGGTTGACAAAATTCTTTTAGGGGGGTCGGATGTAACATCTAGATTCAAAATAGGACAATCGCATATGAGGGGTGCAGATGAGGAGCTCGGATGGGATGCACGGATTGTCAAGGACAGAAATCAAGAATGAATGTGAGATCATGTAATTATAATCTGGATATTCTGATTTTGTGAATATGTAACAGCTTTGATTTGTGATGTTTTTCTCTTAATTATATCAAGGTTTGTTTCTGGTTTCCCCTTTTGTGAGGTATTTTGGTATTTTGCGACCCCATGTGTGTGTGGGACACAGATAGGGGCTAAAGTCAACCAAAGCATAGTGCAACATAGTATTCACCACCATTTATTGCACTCACATTACAACTTCAGCTTTCCACCATTCCGTCATGCTACTCTGGTGTGATTCATGGTAGTTGTTGATGGTAGATGGTGACAACGTGTGGCCACCCTTAAAAAGGAAATGAACGGTGAGGGGAGGAGAATAACGGGAAACCAAAGGTGAGGAGAGGGTGGATGAGTGCCCTGAGGGTGTGCTAGTGGTCGAGAAAGAGGAGAAGCTTGCCAGAGGTTGAGGGGATTGTCGGAGCCCACAAAGTACGCGTCTCATTCCTATATTCCTTCCTATTTCAATATGAAATCATGCAAATTGCATAGAATCAATCATAAACCTACGAAATTTAGTGTATGTAATTGTTCTGAATGCATGAGAGAAATGTTGGATTTTCCAAAGATTTATCAGTGGATTTACGCGTGATTTTTGACAGCCATGTCACAGTGTTTATTCAACACCTTTTAAGATTTCTGATTTTATATCTTGAACTGTGCTTTATAGTTTTTATTGATACTTGTCCCAAAATGTAAACGACTCAGAGCTCTACAGTCTTCTATATTTAGTTTGGCTTTTCAAGTGCCGGAAATGGGTTCGTTGGAGAGCCCCATTTTAGGCGATTTCCATCAACCCTATTCTCTAGTTCTCTGTTTATTGTAAAAACCCAAACCATGTGTGATGGGGTGTGGATGGGGTGCATGGCCAGGTTGTGTGGTTTTTGTAGTACAGTTTCAATAAAGAAAATGAATTATTGTGTTAATCGAGGTTTGGATTACTGATAATGGATTTCTATAATGAAAATGTTTTCAAAAATTCTTTCGAAAATGAAACCCATGTTTTAGAAATGTTTTTCAGGATTTGGTAGGAACCACGTACCTAAAAGATGGTCCAACAGAAAAGGGGCATTAAAGGCCTCGAAGGTTGGTGAGATGCCTGAAGTCACGATTGTTGAGTTACTTGACTAAGGAACCACAGAGCTTGCCAACCAATGCATTTTGAAATAGAAAAAAAAGAGGAAGAAAGAGAGAAATAGAGAGGAAAGGCAGAGTGTAGTACCATTGAGCTCATCGCTCCATCAATTGATCGCCATCGTGCACAACCTTCCACTAGCACAGGCTCTAGCTGCTGCTTCTCTTCATTGCCTCCTCCAACTAAGCACCTTTGTCACTAGCCATTCCTAAACCCTCGCCATTAGCATGAGAGAGAAGAACTTGGGGACTACCATTGGGTGATGAAGAGTGAGGAGGAAGAGAAAGGAACGCATGGTTATGTTTGAAATAACAAAATTTTTTAAAGAAAATTCCCCTCTTTTATGCAATGCATCAATGAATGGAAAATGGATGTAGTTCTTGATCCATGTAGATATAGTGGATGTAGTTACCAATAGGTGAGACCTAACAAATCAGGAGCCTCCAAAATCATGGGAGAATCTCAGACGAAATCTGTGTCCGGTATTGAAGCACAATTTGCTTGGGAAAATTGTAGTTTAGTCCTTGCATGAAAAGACTGTCAAAGCATACCTCTAATTTCAAAATTTGTCGTCACACCCTCATGAACTACAATGTTATTAGGAAGTCCATCAGAGCAGCAATATTGTAGATTAATATTGTACATTTGTGAAATTTTCATTTAGGTTCTTGGCTTTTGTAAAATTGTAGAAATACCTTAGTAAAGGGATGAATTCTTCACTCAACCTTCTGTAGTAACCTTGGAGTGCTCACTCAACGTTTGACAAGAAAATAGATCCTTTATGGAAGTTAGTGGCATAGTCAGAAAGTTTACAGTTCTACCCTTCCTACCCACAAAATTGCGTACATACCCCAAAGTTTTTACGGAACATAGCATAAAAGCTCTAGACATCCCCTTCAATAGCGTGGGGACCTCCCTCAACATCAAGCTAGATTGCAAGCACTGTCCAAACATTTGGAAGGTGGCAATGCAGGGAAATTGTAGTCTCCCCACTAGTCTTTTATTGAATTGTAGAATACCCCTTTAGTACACTACACACTTGTAACAACATTTGGGGCTACCAACAAAATTTAGCATCCCATTAACTGGGAGTTACTCTCAAGATAGCAAGGAACTCCATGGTAGCAAACAGATCCTCAAACAGTTAATTCAGCTTGAGTGCAATGCCCCAAAGTTGTCCTATCACCCTAAAGGCAACGCAAATATCACAAACAATATTTAGTTAACAAACACCCGTCTTAGCCAACAACAATCAAGCATTTACGGCAGCAAAAAACTACATTCAGCCTAGCAAAATTGTGTATCAAATCACCTCACCAGCAACAGGCAGTGCAGGAATAGTAGATCTCTGGCGCTGGGTGGCATTGCATCCAAATGTTACCACATCGCGTGCCCTTCTTTTCGACTTCGCTCTAGTTGGACGAAGTCTTTGCTTCTCTTTGGATCTTCGTTCCAAATGGATGGAGTCTAATTGACCATCTTTTCGACATCACTCCGATCAGACGAACTCCTTGCTCTTTCTGGATCTCCATTCCAGACAATCGAAGTCTAGTTATCTCTCCTTTTGACTTTGCTCTAGTCGGACAAAGTCCTTACTCTTTTTAGATCTCTGTTTCGGATAGTCGGAGTCAAGTTAGCTCACTTTTCAACTTGGCTATGGTCGGATAGAGTCCTTGCTCTTTCTGAATCTCCGTTCCATATGGTCAGAGTCTAGTTTGCTCTTTTTTCGACTTCACTCTGGTCAGATGAAGTCCTTGCTCTTTCTGGATCGCCGTTCCAGATGGTTAGAGTCTAGTTTTCTCTCTTTTCGACTTTACTCCGATCAGACAAAGTCCTTGCTCTTTTTGGATCTCTGTTGTAGATGATTGGAGTCCAGTTATCTCTCTTTTTGACGTCGCTCTGGTCAGACGAAGTCCTTGCTTTTTCTAGATCTCCACTCTAGACAGTCGGAGTCCAGTTTGCTCTCTTTTCTACTTCGCTCTAGTTGGACGAAGTCCTTGCTCTTTCTATATCTCCATTCCAGACGATCAGAGTCCAGTTAGCTCACTTTTCGACTTTGCTTCAGTTAGATGAAGTCCTTACTCTTTTTGAATCTCCGCTCTGGACAATCAGAGTCCAATTTGCTCTCTTTTTCACTTCTCTCCAGTCGCACCAAGTCCTTGCTCTTTCTGGATCTCCGTTCTGGATGGTTGGAATCCAATTAGCTCTCTTTTCGACTTCGCTCTGGTTGGACAAAGTCCTTGCACTTTCTAGATCTCTATTTCGGATGGTCGGAGTCTAGTTTGCTCTCTTTGGACATCAATCCTATCAAACGAAATCCTTGCCCTTTTTGGATCTCTGTTCCAGACAGTCGAAGTCCAGTTTGCTCTCTTTTCGACTTAGCTTTGTTCAACCAAAGTCCTTGCTCTTTCTAGATATTCATTCTGGATAGTCGAAGTCCAATTAGCTCTCTTTTCAACTTCACTCTGGTCAAGCAATGTCCTTGCTCTGTTTAGACCTTCACTCCGCACGATTGGAGTCTAGTTTGCTCTCTTTTGACTTCGCTCCTATCAGACGAAGTCCATGCACTTTCTGGATCTCCGTTGTTTATGGTTGGTGTCCATTTAGCTTTCTTTTCGACTTCTCTCTAGTTGGATGAAATCCTTGCTCTCTCTAGATCTCCATTTTGGACAATCGGAGTCTAGTTCACCCCTTATTTTTGACATCGCTCTGGTTGAACGAAGTCCTTATCCTTCTAGATTCCCACTCCAAATGGAAGGAGTCTAGATTGTTTCTTTTCTAGATTCCCACATTGGACGGACGGAGTCTAAATTGTTCCCCTTCTAGATTTCTACTCCAGACGATGGAGTCTAGACTGTCTCCTTCTAGATCTTGGGTCTGGACGGACAAAGTCTAGGTTGTCCTTCGGTGACTTTGCCTTGATCGGATGAGGTCTTGGCCCTCTTTTGGATTTGCACTCTTGACAAACAAAATCCATTCTGCTTTCTCTAGGTTGGTAACCCTAACTACTCAGATGACATTCATCAAATGTCTCTTTTCCCTTGGTAAGCCTGATGTCTAGCCATGCCCCTCTCGTTCTTCTCTTTAGGCTGATAACCTCAACTATTTGGTTTAGAAGTCCAACAACTTATCTTTATCCTTTGTTTTAGCATCTACATTGATATTCTGGCAAGCTATCCTCCATAAACATGAACATAAGGTTTTTAGCCTTTTTGTCATCAATCTTCAACTTTTCATGTTTTTTAATTTTTGCTTCAGAAGCGTCATTTGGCAATTCCAGAGGATTAACTTCAATAGTATGTTCAATATTGTCATATTCTAGTGCATGTTTGATTATCCGGTACCACATCTCATAGTCAGCCCCATTCAGTTTCTCTATTCTAGCCAATTCAGTTGTGAACAGTTTGCTAGCCATTAAATCTACAACAAATGTAGTTTTCCAATTTAGAATTGTACAATTTCTCAAGCAAATGATAAATAATAATCCAGAACTAAAACTGTATTCAAAACTTAATAAGTTTGATGTGTTCTAGAATCAAAAATGCAAAGGAGCATGCAGTGTAGAAAAACAGGTGTGCGTGTGAGGTGCTCCTCTCAGGTGCGCCACCTATGTGCGCCTACCAAGTGCACCACTCAAGTGCACCTGGTATGTGTGCCTAATTAAGTTTTAAAGAAGATATTGTAATTTTAATTACTGATTGATCAAGATTTTAATTATTCAAATATGCAACTTAATTCAATATTTACGTTCTTTAACAACAGATATATATGATTCTTAAATCAAGCAAAAATATGATCATCAATATCTTTAATTCCTTATTAATCATGCAGTAATATGTAAGATTTAAGTTCCTAAAGATTATATCAATCTTTATTTCAGAATAATAACCACTTAATTTTTAATTTTAGAAATCATGCAAAAAATTTTAATTTCCATTTTAAATCTTTGCAACAGTATAAACATATACAAACATGCATTATGCTACCCCCTTAGGTTTTAATTAATCAAGCATACAATATATATGTATACATCCCACCCTTTATATGCAAAGATATTCTAACCCGTGAGGATGAAACCGTGGGTTGGGAGGAGGGTGAAACAGGGGATGCGAGCACGAGATTTGGGGCTCACCGATGTGGGTGATCGGCAGAGGAGCGGAGCGTGCGGACAGCGGCGGTTCGAGGGCGCGGAGCTGCACAGGAGAGAGGCAGCTCGCGTGGGCAACAGTGGTCTACGGCCTGCAACACGTGGAACGTGGGCAGGGCACAGGACTGAGGTGCGGAGGGGCACACTGGCGACGGGCAGGCGCAAGCACGGGCAGGGGTGCAGTGTGGGAGGCGCGGTGGACGTCGACCACACTCCGCTGTGCACAGGGGGTTGACAGAGGTGGTTGGTGGCAGTTCGCGAGCAAGGAGGAAAAGGGAAGGTAGCAGTTGCCGGAATGGCAACTGCCAGAATGGCTCTAATACCACTTGTAGATCGTCGGATGAGCGGACATTTCCGGCAACCGATTTGGGGGCTCCAGCAAGGTGGAACGAGGAGGAGAACCGAGGTGAGTTTTCTTCGATGATTTATTTTTCTCCTTCTCCTCCTCTATTTATAGAGGAGCCAAAACCCTTCCACCTTCTTATGCCCCCAACGGCTCCCTCTTCCTCCGACATCTGTTTCTGCTGGTGACCGAAAACGGTCGACCGTTTGTGTGTTCACGCATAAACAATTATTCCTCGATTTAATGGTCTTTAATAACCATTTACCAACATTTTTAGGATATTGATCTATGATAATGGTTGGGGGAGCAAGACCCATGCATTGGATGATCTTTCAAACAACAAAATAAATGCTGATATATCTTCCTTGCAAATAAAAGCATCGACAAAGGTAACAGTCTTCCAATGATGATTAACTCCACAAAACATGGCAAATACGAGTTTGTAATAATTCTTTCGGTATGTCATGTTGAACGTAACCGCTTCTCCGAATTGGTCAAAATCCTTTCTTGAGGTTGCATCTGACCAAAAGTAGTACTTTAAACGACCACCATCATCCTTCTTAATGGTATAGAAAAAACCTTTGTCTATAGACTTTTGTAATTCAAAATGATCAACAAGATATTGTGCATCATAATCCTTCGAATCTTCGTGATAATTACGCTTGAAATTCCATACATCTCTTTCAGTACATATCATCTTATCATAATCACCATATTGTTGATTCATAATTTGAATCTGTTAAGAAGTACTAAAATTCGCAGCATGCACAGATTCAAGCTCTAACTTCTTCAACACAAAAATAATTATATCAATTGGAAGATAATGCAACTTTGAAAGACTTACAAGATCATAATTATATTCCTCCACAAACTCAACAACATGCCATTTGACCAAGTTAACACCAACTTTTACTTTCAATCTTGTATTGCAACCTACATGTGTGAGTGATATTTGCCTATTTTGTTCATGCTGAAAATTAGAATGATTTTCAAATGTCGAAAGTTTAGAAAACTCCTCCTTAGAGCAAACAAATAATTGCTGTGAAAACTTCCTCTCTCTAGTGTTCTTATCTATTCATTGCTTAGTAGAATAAAAACGAACTGAAAACCTCACTTTACCACCAAAGCATGTATAAAATTTGCTTCATCAATACTATTAAATATTTGACCAACATATGGTTTATCAAAAAACCGTTGACCAATAACTAAACTACGATCATCTAAATCATTATCAGCAACAATAATTGCACCACTTGTTAACGAATTACCTTCTACAACATTTATCATACAACTAAAAAGATGAAAATCTACAAAGGAAAATGATCACTACACTTATTTCAACACTAAATTTATAACGTAGGCAAAATGTAAAAGTGAAACTGAAATAATTATATAAGTAACGTCAAAATAAAAACTGAAATATAAAATTGTTAACGTAACACTAAAATAAAAACCTATGATGCAGTCAGATCCAAAATCCATAGCAATAAAAATAAGTGTAACATAATACAAAATACTTCTAATAAAAAAATACAGAATTATTAACATAACATTAGAACTAAATGTGCTCTAGTAATAAACAGAATTGATAACGTATCATTAGAACAACATCAATGAAAAAAAACATAAAAACAAATTCTAGGGCTTTTAGAATGAACACAAAATTTGGTACGAATTTTATTAAGATTCATCGAAACATAATGTAACGCCCCGATCCCGGGCACGCTACCAAAACACAATATCAAGCATAATTACACTAATTACAGAAACAACAAATAATTGTAACTAAGGCTCACCTTTAGGATCACAATGTGTGGCTAGAAGCTCCAACTCCTGCACCGGAACTCGGCTGCACGCGGTCTGCACCAGAAAACCAAATAGCACGTGTGAGTGACATCTAAGTCACATAGTACGTGCCCCAAAACATACAAACCACAAAACCTCGGCAAAACCATGAATCTCATTCTTTTTTCAAAACTTGGTTTTCTCTTTTTGAAAATCATCCTTTCTTTTACTAGACAATCACTTGGGAATTTAATCCCAATCCATGCTTTTTCAAAAGCCATGTTTCCTTTTCTTTTTTCAAAAACCTTTGGAATTCATTTTCCAAAATATTTTCATTTCCAATATTTGGGGATTTCTTCCCAAAACACACTTTCAAATTCACATTTCTAACCAGATCCAGCCTAAAACACAATGCCACATTGGGCTCAAAACCAAATCATAAACACTGGCAGGCAACTGGTTAAAACATCATAATTTCTTTTCAGGATTTTAGGACCATTTCATCAGTCCAATCCTGACCAAATCACATTTCTCTTTCTTTATTCATTTCCACTTTTCTTTACTATTGTTACCTTGATCAGGGGTAACCAGGCACACAAGTAGTAGGCGAGGACATCCTTCCCCTACCTTCCTACACTGCCACGATGAAATTCCCCGTGTAGGATGTCACCGCCCCGACCAACCGGCCTCAATTTCTTTTTCATAAGTGCACGGAGATATGTCTCTGTTTGACGCCCCAGTCGGTGACTCGAACAACTAGGTCCAATGACCCAGGCTCAGGCTACACTGTCGGTGACCCGAACAACTAGGCTCAAAAACCCAGGCTCAGCCTACACTGCTACGAGCTTGGTGACCCAAACAACTAGGTACAACAACCCAGGCTCAGCCTACACCGTCGGTGACCCAAACAACTAGGTATGAAAACCCAGGCTCAGCCTACACCACTATGAGCTCGACAACCACATTATCAGTGTTCCATTTCAAAACCATTTTCCATTCTTCTCGTTGCAGGACTCTATTTCCTTGCAACACTTGACCCTCCACTGGGGTCCCAACTCAAGCCATGAAAACCATGCTTAAAGTCATAAATTGTGTCTCATGCC
>JAMKQA010040536.1:0-10150 GCA_024699735.1 Posidonia australis
ACATAGATTTCAAGTTCATCGTCTTCATTGATTATTTTAGTTGAATTTTCATCAAAATTTACATGCATAGACTCTTCTATAGTTAAGGTTCTTTTATTGTAAATTCTATATGCCTTGCTTCTTGCAGAATATCCTAAAAGGATACCTTCATCAGATTTTGAGTCAAACTTATCTAAATTGTCTTTTGTATTGAGAATAAAACATTTGCAACCAAAAACTCTAAAATACGAAATTTTTGGAACTTTTTCAAACCATAGTTCAAAAGGAGTTTTGTTTAGAATAGGTCTTCAAGAAATACGATTTAAAATATAACAGGCGGTATTTACAGCTTGGGTCCAAAAATGCTTTGGTAAATTATTTTCACAAAGCATAGTCCTTGCTATTTCTTGTAAGGTTCTATTCTTCCTTTCCACGACTCCATTTTGTGAAGGAGCTCTAGGAAAAGAAAAAACATGTATAAAGCTATTTTCGTCACAAAACATTTCAAAGTCATCATTTTCAAATTCTCCACCATGATCACTTTTTATTTTAATTATTTTAAACCCCTTTTCATTCTGTATTTTCTTACATAATTTTCGAAATTCATAGAAGGCGTCATTTTTATTAGCCAAAAATAAAACCCAAGTAAATCTCGAAAAATCATCAAATAATACAAAAGCATATCTTTTCCCTCCAAAACTTAAAGTTCGACTTGGACCGAATAAATCCATGTGGATGAGTTCAAGTGGTTTTGTAGTGGAAATACAATCTTTTGCTTTAAATGAGGATTTAGATTGTTTACCAAATTGACATGCATCACATAGTTTGTCTTTATGAAACTCTAACTTAGGTAAACCAACAACATTTTCATTTTTGGATATCTTGGATAATTGACTCATGCTAGCATGACCAAATCATCTATGCCAAAGCCATTTATCATCATTTGTAGAAGCAAGACATAACCTAGGTTCATATGAAACACATATTTTATATACATTATTTTTTCTATTTCTAACAAATAAAACATTACTGGTAGTAGACTCAATTATGAGACATTCCTTTTTCTCAAAGATAACCGTATATCCTTTATCACACAATTGACTGATGCTTAGGAGATTATGTTTCAGTCCATCAACGAGTAATACATTTTCATTAGAAGGTTTATCAAAATTACCAACATGGCCGATTCCGATAATTTTTCCTTTTGCACTGTCTCCGAAAGTCACCGTACCATCTTCTTTAGCAGTATAGGAGCTTAATAGATCATGTTCTCCGGTCATGTGTCGTGAGCATCCACTATCAAAGATCCATTTTGATTTCATCCTGCATTACAAGAAGGGAGAGATGATTTTGGTACCCATATCATTTTGGGTCCAGATTTGTTAGTTTTTTGAACCCAAATATTTCCTTTTTGAGTCATTCTTTTCTTTACAACAAACACATATTTTTCATTTGATATAGCTCTAACAAATCCATTCTCATATGGAGTTTCTTGCAATCTTGAGAAACCAATTCCATGTTTATGCAAGAATGGTCTTTGACAAGAAAGTATTTTGTCTAAGGTTTCCTTTCCTTTTGTGAATTTTGTGATGGTTGCAAGTAAGTCATTGCTTTTGTCTTTTAAAGATGTGATATCATTTTCTAAATTCTTAATTTTATATTTCATATGATCAATTTCCATATTTAATTCAATATTTTTGTTGTCTATTTTATGATTTTCATCAAGAAGTATTTTTCCTTCATTTACCAATGATTCATTTATATTTGTGAGAGAGGTGATGGTTAAATTTGATTCTTTGTAATTTGATTTCAAGGATTTGTATTTTTTATTTAGTTCATTAAATCATTCAATTTATTCATCCATAGAATAGTCTTCATTAGCTTGAGATGATTCACAAACATCCTCTAGGGCCATGAAGCACATATTTGCTCTTTCCCCATCTGAAGATGAATCTTCATCGGAAGATGAATCACTTTAATCTCAGGTTGCTTGAAGAGCCTTCTTTTTATTCTTGTTGTCGTTTTTAAATGTTCTAGATTTTAGTAAAGGACAATCCTTTTTAAAATGTCCAGGCTTATTACACTTGACGCATAGAGGGGTTTCAATAATATTCCTTTTCTTTTGAAATTTTCCTCTTTTTATAAATTTTTTAAACTTTGTAGTTAGCATAGCCATTTCTTCATCTTGTTCATTATCTAAATCTTCTGAGTCAGTGGTGGTTTTGAGGGCAATAAATGTTTTGTTAAATGATTTCTCATTTTCTTTTTCTTTCATTTGCACTTCATAAGATGTGAGGTTTCCAATAAGATTCTCAAGTGAGTAGTTAGAAAGATCCTTAGCCTCTTCAATAGTAGTGGTTTTCTTTTCGCAATCGGGAGTAAGAGACCTAAGGATTTTCCTAACAAGCTCACACTGAGAATATTCTTTACGTAGAGATTGTAAGGTGTTGGTGATCTCATTAAATCTAGTAATAATTTCACCTATGGTTTCATTTGGATTCATTTTGAATAATTCATATTTGTGGACTAGCATGTTAATTTTGGTTTCTTATACTTGATTAGTTCCTTCATGAGTGACTTGTAAAACCTATCAAGCTTCATGTGAGGATTTACAATTGGAAATTCTATTAAATTGTTCTTGATTTACAGCACAAAACAAGATATTTAGTCCTTTTGCATCTAATTGAGCTAGGATTTTTTCTTCATTGCTCCATTCTCTATAAGATTTTGAGCTTAAGGTGAATCCATTTATAACAACATCCCATAACTCAAAATTTATAGATTTCAAGTAGATTGTCATCCTACACTTCCAATAGTTGTAATTTATTCCATCAAACAAGGGGGGCTATTTATGCTTTAACCATCTACAATGTTGTGATATGAGGGAGAAGCCATCTAGTAGACAATTAGTCTATATCTAGATAACCATGCTCTGATACCAATTGTTGGATACTAAGGCTTCTCTAGAGGGGGTGAATAGAGAATCTCTGATTTTTGTTAAGTTTTAACTTTTGATATGCAAATTTATGAAGATAAAAATCAATCACATAAACATTCAACCACAAGTACTCAGAGAATTTATAATGGTTCAGCCAACCCCGGCTTAGTCCACTCCTCAAGTTCCCCACTTGAGACTTAAACCTTTTATTCAATAACTATAATTTTACAAGCAACTACTTTACCTTGCTTGTTGCCTTGAATAGCAATTTCCTTCTCCTTCCTAGAGAATAACTCAAAGAAACTTGATAGTGAGAGTGACCCTTGCACAACTTGTGATCTCCCACTTGCTCGTCAAGTTTGTTGGAATGGGAGTGGAAACTCAATATGACTTGGAGCAAAGTATGAATGGAATCTTGACACAATCACTTGAAGCACTAGAAGTATAATAGCTCAGTATTTTTTAGTGTTTTGTGAGGTGCATATGGACCTTGATTTATAGTGATGAGCTTACCTCTAGGTGTGACTAACGACTAGTAAATCTTTTACTTACTGACATTAGATTTGGTATGCCGAAATTCAATCGGTCGACCGAAATCTATAATGATCGGGTTAATTCGGTATTCCAAAATATTACGGTATGCCGATTTTGCTTTCAGCTTGGTTTGTTCCTTGATTTTCGGTGTGCCGTCTGATGTTCCATTTTCTCCTGATTCGGTATTCCAAAAATATTCGGTATGCCGTTTTTGCTTTCAGTATCCTTTGTTCTTTGAATTTTGGTGTGCCGTCTGATGTTCTGTTTTATCCTGATTCGGTATTCCGAAAATGTTCGGTATGCCGATTTACATGTGACTTAAAAATTTACATATCCTTGTATAATCTACCTTTACAAATCAGTATTGTTTTTACATCTCATGAATACAAATATATGATTTACATCTCATAACACTTACATATATGATTGTTTTACAAATCAGTATATTGCTTTCTTCACATGGCCTTTTATAGCCACCAATGCTTAAACACAACAAAATTGTTATCATCAAAATAAATGTAAGATTTTTCGACGTGATAGTGTTCGACGCCGATCTAGGCCTCTTCGGCGACCCATTCAATGGCTGGAGATGCTTGGTTGGCTTGCTGAATCAATGGTGAGATGTGATGGAGGATGAGCTCAGCGGCTGATTCGTGAGAGATTGGTGAAGAAAAGCAATGGGTTCAGTGAGGTGGTTTGTCTGATTTTTGGTAAAAAAAGATTAAATGAAGAATGATTTAATGGATATGGTATGGATTAAATAAAATGTTGGGTTGAAGAGAAAGAGATAAATTGTTTAAGATAAACCTTTATGGGCTTTGGGCTCAATTTGGGCTTAATGGGCCCATGTGGACCTTGTGGGCCCCCATGTGCCCATAATGGGTTAGATCTCTGACATAGATTCTCTACCTTCAAAAATGGGTTACCAAAAGCGGCCAAATGACTGGCACGTTCGAGAATCAGAATAAAATTGACCGGTTAAAAACAGTCGACACGGTAGAGCACATCAGAGGGTTTGGAGTCAAAATGGATAGTATGAAGTGACACTAAACAGATTGCCTCAATCCTTTCCTTTTCAAGGTCTTCCGCCATCACGACGAAGACGTCGTTGTTCTAGCGGAACTTAATCATACGGTGAAGGGTCGAGGGGATAACCTGATACTTGTGCAGCCAAGGGCACCCATGTAAAAGATTGAAAGACGGTTCGAGGTCGACGACATAGAACTCGACCTCAAAACGAGCAGGACCAATGACTAAGGGAATGATCAAGATCCCTGAGGCATCATGGTGCATGTTGTCGAAAGCCATCATTCCTTTCACTGCAGGAGTAATGTCCTCCGATTTAAAGCCGACTTGACTTGCAGTTTGCAAGGGGTAGACGTTCAAACCGGCGCCATTATCTACCAGAGTGAGAGGAATGCGGAAATTTTGGTATTGCACCATGATGAATAGGGGTTGGTTATGACTAGTCCCTGCTGGAGGAAGCCCAAAACTAGAGATAGAAATGACCTCTGGTGCGGCTATCATCCCTACCATGTTCTCCAGGGCCGAAGGTTGTATGGTTGAAGAAACTTGGGCAGCCTAAAAGACCCGAAGAAATGCCTCTCTATGCTCGGCTAAAGTATGGATTAAATCCCAGATGGATATGTCTGCCTTGAGCTTTTTCAACTGGGCAGTAATGTCGGCTACCAATGGATCAACTATGGCAGTGGCATTAGACTCACAAGGTTCCTGGCACATGTTCAGGCAAAGGCTGGTGGATTATGTTGCTAGATGTGGATGCAAATGAATGTGGTGTCTGTGCAGCGGGCCTGGACTCTGCCTCCTGTGTGTTAATTGCAATGACCTTCTGGTCAATTAAGTCATGAATTGCTCCTCAGAGTGTGAAGCAATTATCCGTAGAGTGCACCGCGGCTTTATGGTAACTGCAATATAGATCCCCTTTATACCACAACAGAAGTGGGTTCGGTGGTGGGCGGATTTCCAGAAGCTTTAGTAGCGACACTACCTTAGGAAATATGACACTCAGTGGCTCAACCAGAAGAGTGTAATCTCTCTCAGGTCATGGGAGCTGCCATGATTCTTGGTAGCGCCCTTGCCTTGCTGGTGCGGGCCGGTAGACTAGCTTGGCGGTGGTTGTGATTTTTGATGTGCGTGGTACTATAGGTGTAGGAGAGTAAACAACCTGATTCTAAGACGGCTAGCTCACCACATTGGCTGGCATAACAGGAGCCCCAACGTATGCCACAACATTCTTAGTAGAGTCTTTCTTCCGCCCGTAGCTAGTGCTGGATCCATTGTTACCACCGTTGCTGTTACTAGTTCCGCCATTAGCTACGGTCTGCTTTATAAATGCTGCTAACGCTGGGAAGCTTCCTCTATTTAGTGAGCTCTCTACATGGGTGCCAGCTCTGATCAGGGATGCAACGGTGGTAATAGGCTGGATGCTTAACAGAGCCCTAGTGGTTAGCTGTGCCCCTTGAATTATTATTTCGATAGACTCTTCGTCAGACGGTCTATCACGCACTTGTGATGCGAGGGCTCGCTAGTGCCCAATGTACTCCTCGAATGGCTCGTGGGGCTTCTACTTAATGGCAACCAAGTCCTCACGCTTTGGGACCATGTCGAGGTTAAAAGAGTACTGCTCCAAAAAAGCTTGGCTTAGATCATTCCAGGTCCTTATGGTGGACATATCCAGTGATGTGAACCATTTTAGAGCTGGACCTGTAAGACTTTTCTGGAAGAGGCGAATGAGAAGTCTCTCGTCAGCTTGTAGCTAAGCGAGATCACCATAGTACGCTCGAATATGTGAAATTGGGCAGCCTTTCCCATTGTATTTCTCAAATTCCAGGATATGGAAGTTCGGTGGGAGTACCGCCTCTAGAAAATAGCAGAGGTCCCAGAATGAGAAAGACTGGCGATCCCTGCCCTGCACTTGACGTAGAGCTTTCTCCAGGTCATTCATCCTGGCGAAAAGTGCATTGAGAGTTGCTATTGACATTGAGTATGCAGCCGAGGCTGGTCCCACGTATGCTGTGTCTATAGCACCCGTGTGCTCCTCCATATCTATCATCTCGCCACCCGGTGTGGTGGCGTGAGGACCAGTGTACTCGTGCATGTGTGCTACTTATGGTGGTGTGCAAGCAGAAGCTTGTACCTGATGCAAGGGTATAGAGATGTTATGCTGTGTGGGGCGTGTTGTTGTGTGTGGGAGAAACAACTGCTGAACCGGGACAGTCGGGTTCGTAGGCCAGTGAACTCCCGCCAGCCCAAAAGGCTGACCACTAGTGGAGGGAGGAATATATTGTGCATGTTGTGGAAGTGATGCTAGAGGCAGAGTAGCAACGCCAATCGTCAAGACAGCGGGAAGCTGTAGCGACTGCTGCAGTGGTGGTGTGACTGATGCAACGTGAAGTGCCTGAGCAGGTGGAGTAGGATACCCAGGAATGGGACAAACAGGCGCAGTCAAAGTGGGATCCAATGAGAAGGCCATGTTTTGCAACTTTTGCGTAAGGGCCAGAAGTTGCTGAGATTGTATGGTGGCAGAACCATCAGTAGCAGTACCGAGGGCTAGAAGATCAAGCGGTAGGGATGTCAAAGGTGGGATGCTCAAAGATGCTATAGGTCAAATTCCTACTGATGAGGCAATCACAGCCAACTGAGTGTCAAGTGAAAGCGGGTCAATTGAAGGATGGGGCATCATCAAATTAGATGCCCTGGTGGTAGTCATAGTAATTGCCTTAGTCGCGGACTCCAGACAAACAAGGGTCTGCCAGTTTCCCAAAACCGGCACAGAAGGAACTCCAGGCGCCCGAAAGTGGCTATCATGGAGTGAAGGTGGAACAACTGACGACAAAGTGAAGGAAGGAGGAGGGGCAAGAACAGGAATCCCCTCTAGAGCAGCTGGTGTAACAGTCTCAGAAGCTCACTGGGCCATAATGGACCGCGAACGGGTAAGGATGGGGCTACGATTGCAAGTAAAAGGACGACGCCTATGAGGAGCTATTGTCAGAAATGACAAATTTCTTGAGGAAAGACAGTCGAGAACAACGCCTCAAGATTAAGTTTATAAAAGGGAACACCAAGGCCCAGACCTAGGAACTCGCACACAGAACTCTATACCTAGCAAAGGAAAAGAACCTAATGTGTTAATGATGAAATGAAGACAAGACATCAAAAGAAATAAGTTTGCTATGCAATTGTTTGTTAGGGTGGCATGAATGGCACACATGCACATGAATGCTACTAACATGCTCTCTCTCACCATGCATGTCCAACATGGATCGAACCACATGGGACGCACTCATGGGTTTGGGTTTCAACTCTGGTCAGAAAAGTAAGGTCCCCGTTCTAAATCCTAGCTGAAGTGCAGGCAGTGAACGGGTGGTGCATTGGTGGCCTTGTCTCCTGCAGTAGCATGGAGCTATACCCTTTACTAGCACTGACACGACCCCAGATAAGGGGGGACAAACTAGCAACACGTCTTACGCCAAAGCTATAGAACGGGCTACTAGAATTGTTGTAGACACCCCGATTTTGAGGTGACTCATTGATAAGGCTCTAGTTGTTGCTTTGGATATGACTGATCCATAAACCAACCCCAAGCCCATAGCAAGCCTACAGCCTAGTTAGAAATCCAGACAAGTAAGGAAGAGCACCTAGCTAGCACACTTCCCTAGCACACCTAGCTAGCACACTTCCCTAGCACACCTCCCTAGTACACATAAGTGGCGCATATATCAAGCGCACATCCCTAGCGCACACCGCTTCGCAGGTTGCAGGCTGCTGGCTTTCCACCACCCATAGCTGTTATATTTAGCAGCGAATATGCCATGGAATCTTCCAGGCTTTTTGTCAGCGAGGCTCTCCCCATTCCCATGAGTTACCCATGAGAAAATCCTATATAAGGACCCCCGTAGGTAGCCATAGGAAGAGGTTAGAAATCCTGAGCTGAAGTTAGAAACCCAGAATTCAGCAATTCTGCTCTGATCTAGCTTCTTGCACGAGCTATATCCTCTTTCCAGCAGCATATATTCGCTTTCTGGAGCATTCCCTTGCATCCCAAAGCACCCTTGGTCCTTTTAAAGCAACAAGGATCTGTTTATCTCTGAAATTTCAAGGTGGAACATCTTGAGAGGTAGGCCTTCCACCTCTTCTTTCTTTTTAGTTATATTTTCAGAAACATTATAAGACATGCTTTAAATCCTACGTATAGACTGTTTTATTCCATGTTTATGAAGTTTCATATGATAAACATGCTTGTTCTCTATGCAAAATAATCTCCATGCTAGTCTTCGCTTGTGTTTCTAGCATAAAGCTTGTATAAGTTGCCTTCTTTTTATCATTTTCTTGCACATAGCATTTTGCCATGCATTTTTATGTTTTTGCACATAGATATATGCTTATGGTCATCGTATACATACATTCTGATTGCATTCATCCAGAACATGTCTATGCTTTGGCATTTTGCATGTTTTCATACATGAACCCATCAACCTGTTAAAATTCTAAATGCATGATTTACATGATGATTTTCGATCGTATGCATCCCTATCATGTTTTCAGTTCTTAATAATGACCTTACATAGGCATTCCTGGTGTCGGAGCCATAGCAGTCGAGCCTGTCTCCCCCCAGGGCTATGTGTTTACTTGCCCTCCCCCTACTGCGACTGTTTCAGTAGTAGCTACCCCCCTGTTTGGCAACTGGGATCTCAGCCTTTTGCTTTTGCCTCTGTCTTACCTCCTTCCGTCGAAGCCGCCAGCGATGATCCTACGACCGCATAGCTGCAGCAAATGTCGGCCCTCACCCAACAGCTGCAGGGATTAGCACTGGCGCTCTAGCCCTTCTCAGCTTTGTCTTTCCCAGCTCCCGAGTTGCCTGCGCAACCAGCCTTAGGACCACAGTTTGCAACTGCTGCACCCCCACCACAGCTGTCGCCATCCCTTGTCTCTCCGGCAATAAGGGTGTCAGCATTACCCTCTGTTACACCCACACAGCACCCACCTCACCATGCATCCCTCCTATCTGGTGGCCAGCCCCCTAGGCCGGCGGGAGCATTACCATCTGTGAGTGTTGATACCATCCCGGTCCAACAACTCCTGCTCCCACATTCTGCACCACTTGTTGCACCACCCCCTGCTTTTCGTTCACCCTTTTATCACACATAGGCCTCATCTTTCATCCCACAGCACACTACACCAATGCACGGGTACACTGGCCATCTTGCTGTAGCACCAGACAACAGAATGGTGGATCCAAAGGAGCCCTTAGGGGCGACCCATACAGTGTACGCGGCACTTGCCTCTACTACACAGTCCACAGCTGCAGTAGTTCCAAATGCTCTCCTCACAAGAGTAAACGATCTGGAACGCACTCTCCGGCAAGTGCAATGTGGGGACCGCCAGTCCTACCAATTCCGGGACCTCTGCTATTTCCCAGAGGCGACTCTCCCCCCGAATTTTCATTTCCCAGAATTTGAGAAATATAATGGTAGGGGCTGCCCAATTGCCCACCTCAAAGCCTATTGCGGAGACCTCGCCTAGCTCCAAGCTGACGAAAGGTTGTTAATCCGCCTGTTCCAGAAGAGTCTCACGGGGCCCACATTGAAATGGTTCACTTCCCTCAACATGGCCACCATCAAGACTTGGGATGACCTTACACAGGCATTCCTGGAACAATATTCCTTTAACCTCGACTTA
>JAMKQA010040537.1:0-11575 GCA_024699735.1 Posidonia australis
GAACAATGATAAGCTTTGGACTTATCGACCAACAGGAACAATGATAAGTTTCGGACTTATCGACCAACAGGAACAATGATAAGTTTCGGACTTATCGACCAACAGGAACAATGATAAGTTTTGGACTTATCGACCAACAGGACAATGATAAGTTTCGGACTTATCGACCAACAGGAAATCCACCCTACTTGGCGAAGAAGCAGTGAAAACTTCAATCATCCAAGTCGGGGCAACAAAACAAAATACTCGACTATTATCTGGGTGACCCTAGTGCCAAGCCGGCAGGCAAAAGAAGGCAAACTCCTGCATCAGACACACATGCCGTTAGGGTGGCAACTTCTATTCTGCATCAATCATGATCGATCAACAGACTGGCTAGAGATGTTCTGTTGTATTTATATTATAGTCAAATGAGTGTTTACATGTATTGCAATTTGTAAGAAACAGTGACATGATGCAAACATTAAGAGTCCTCTTCATCTCTGAGTCTCTTGGAGCCCGAGGCTTTGGCAAAAAAGCATCCGACTAGGGGCGACGCTACAGATCGGCCAGGTCTCTTCGACATCAGCTTCTGCTGTGCAACTTCTCCCATGTGGCCCAGACGAGGGATAAGCATGCCTTCTCGATTGCGGTGTATTTGACTTCTCAATCATTGAACTTTTTGCTCAGATAATAAATGGCTCTCTCTTTACGGCTTGTCTCATCATGTTGTCCCAGGACTGCTCCCATAGAATGCTGCGTGACTGACAAATAGAGCAATAAAGGGTGCCCTGGTGTTGGAGGAACTAGAACTGGTGGCCTTGCCAAGAGTTTCTTAATCTTATCAAATGCTTCTTGGCATTCCTCGCTCCAATGGATCTGTGCATTTTTCCTCAGGAGTTTGAAGATTGGTTCACAAATCGGTGTTAGTTAGGCAATGAATCGGCTAATATACTACAACCGCCCTAGTAACCCTCTAACCTCTTTCTCTGTAGTAGGGGGAGGCATCTCGATGATGGCTTTGGCTTTGTTTGGATCTACTTCGATTCCCCTTTGAATGACGATGTATCCCAGCAATTTACCAGATGACACACCGAATACGCATTTATTGGGATTCAAACGCAGCTTGTACTTCCGCAGGCGGTTGAAAAGCTTCCTCAAACATGCAATATGATCTTCGGGCTCCTTTGACTTAGCAATCATGTCGTCTACATATTCCTCGATCTCCTGGTGCATGAGATCATGAAATAAGGCTGTCATCGCCCTTTGATATGTGGCCGCAGCATTCTTGAGCCCAAATGGCGTAACTCTGTAGCAAAATACTCCCCATGGGGTGATGAAGGATATTTTCTCCATATCTCCCTCTGCCATCTGGATCTGATTGTATCCAGAGAACCCATCCATGAATGACAACATCTTGTGTCCTGCAGTGTTATCCACCAGCACATCGATATGTGGGAGTGGAAAGTCATCCTTTGGGTTGACTTTGTTTAGGTCTCTGTAATCTATGCACATTCGGACCAGACCATCTTTCTTCGGCACCGAGACCACATTTGCCAACCATTCTGGATATAGAACGACCTTTAGAAAACTGACTTTGTGTTGTTTCATTATTTCTTCTTTCAGTTTCAAGAGCCACTATGGTCGCCATCTGCGTAATTTCTGCTTGACTGGCTTGACGTCAGCCTTAAGCGGTAGAGTATGCACCACTACCTCAACATCCAGCCCAACCATGTCATCATAACTCCAAGCGAAGATGTCTGCATATTCTTGAAGAAGCTCGACAAGTTCTGCTCTGACTTGTGTGGTTTGTCCGGCACTTATGCGTACTTCTTTGACATCCTCCTCAGTGCCGATGTTTACAGTCTCTATTTCTTCTTCCACATGCAGGTTCGGGCCTTCGGGATCATCATCGTAAGGCTGGAATTCTGGTACATCATGACATTCCTCTTCCGCCTCTACATCATCCTCTTCTCCGTACGCAATAAGCTTCGGAAGGACTTCCTGTTGGCATGTTGGATCCGTATTCTCGAAGGCGCATAATTCTTCTGCATTCTGCCCCTGGTGGTGTTTCAGAATGGTCACTGTAACTCTAGTCTTCCTGTAGGCACCACTAGTGA
This sequence comes from Posidonia australis, assembly GCA_024699735.1. Classification (NCBI taxonomy): domain Eukaryota; kingdom Viridiplantae; phylum Streptophyta; class Magnoliopsida; order Alismatales; family Posidoniaceae; genus Posidonia; species Posidonia australis. The sequence goes on from JAMKQA010040537.1 coordinate 2,100, forward strand.
CCTCTGATTCTACTGTCTCTGAACCCGCATTTGATAGCTCTTCTTCGGATATGCACAAGTTTTGATTGCCATGCTGCCTTTGCACAGCATGTACAACAGGTGGGCAGTTGTCCTCTGTTTGAATGATGTGAGTGTTGCTGCCCGGGTTCCCTCCTGAGCCTAACTCAAGATCTTTTTTTTTTTTTTTTAGACCCCACTGCTCAAGTGGGGCTAAGTCTGGTAATACCACCTAGACCCGCCTGCCGGCTGATAGGAGATGGACTCCTCTAGTCTTGCGTTTGATGATTTATTTTCTTCAAGGGTCATAATTGCAGATTGACCCGGTGTTGCTGCTAATTCTCCCTTGTCCTCTGTCATTGCTACTTTCCCTCTCCTCCGCCTGATCTCATCCTGTGCATCCTCAGCCAGCACTGATAACTGCTCCTGAAATAACACCTTTAAATCGCTGAGCATGTTATCCACTTGGGCCACCATGGCATCTCCCTCCTCTTCGTCGGAGGGGGAATCCACAAAGTAAGCGCTGGTGGTCTCAAATGCTTGTTTTGACTGTTCTGGCTGTATCCTTCTCACCACTGTCTGCTGCTCTGGAGTAGTTGCCTCTGATTCCACCCCTGATGCACCCCCTACTGCTACTTAATTAACCGACAGATCCTCCACTGACTCCGGAGGTGGCAGTGCTAACATGGCTATCTCCGAGGACCCAGGTGATGCTAACACCATTCCAGAATCCCTAACCTCCTCTTCCAAATAATAGTCCTCCACGCACACCCATTCTGGTATACTGACTGGCTCAGATTCTACAAACATGAAAGTCTGATTGGGATCCAGCAATCCCGCACTGACAAAATTGCTTAAATCCCAAGGAATGATGAGCTTTCGGAACTTATGACGCCTTGCGCATCTGTCTTGCAGCATGCGCTCGTATCCCAATCCTTCAAACTCGCGTCTTCTCTCGGTGGCAATTGGTTCTGCGATTCCCTAGCCATTTCGCCTGAGAGGTGCTCCTTTCTCATACCCACATCTTTGGCATAGATTCTCGACCATAAAAAAGGGATTGCCAAAAGTGGCCAAATGACTGGCACGCTCGAGAATAGGAATGAAATTGACTGGTTCAAAATGGTCGACACGGTAAAGTACATCAGAGGGCCTAGAATCAAAGTGTACAGTATGGGAGGAGACTGCAGAAACTGCCTCAACCTTCTCCTTTTCGAGGTTTTCCGCCATTACAACGACGATGTCCTTGTTCCAGCAGAACTTTATCATGTGATGGAGGGTTGAGGGGATGACCTGATGCTTGTGTAGCCAAGGGCGCCCACGTAGAAGATTAAAGGATGGTTCAAGGTCAACGACGTAAAACTCAACCGCGAAACGGGTAGGGCCAATGATCAGAGGAATAACTAGAATCCCTAAAGCATCATGGTGCGTGTTATCAAAGGCCGTCATTCCCTTTACAGCCAGAGTAATGTCCTCCGATTTGAAGCCCACCTGACTTGCAGTTCGCAAGGGGCAGACGTTCAAACCGGCACCATTATCAACCAGTGTAAGTGGAATGCGGAAACTCTAGTACTGCACTACAATGAATAGGGGCTGATTATGATTTGTCCCCGCTGAAGGAAGCTCAGAGCTGGAGAAGGAGATGACCTCAGGGTTGTATTTTTGAGGAAACATGGGCAGCCTGGAAGACTCGGAGAAATGCTTCTCTATGTTCAGCCGAGGTGTGGATAAGGTCCCAGATGGAAATATCTGCCTTAATTTTCTTCAACTGGGCGGTAATGTCGGCTTCTGGTGGATCGATTCTAGTGGTAGGATTAGCTCTAGTGGTGGTCTCTTCAGGGTTTGGATCAGGAATGCTAGCTCTAACTTGGGTAGATGAGGCCACAGGCTGACTGGTCTTGTTTGCTGGGGCTGAGGTCTTGTATACCCTTCCCGACCGCGTTACCTCTGCGCACATTTCGGCGGTGTAACTGTAGGGCATGCGGTGGGTGTCCTGTGTCAGGTTGATAACCACAGGAGCATGGGCTCTTAACTCTATAGGGATTGGTGCTGGTAAAGAGGGTTCTAGCACTTGGTGGGCCAGGTTTTGCCTTGGTCTGGCTAACAAACAGACTGTTGGTGGGGCGAATTGCATGGTGGGTCTGGCAGCCGCACGCCTTGGTCGAGCAGTCAACTGAATCATGTTCACAGAAGAATTAACAGTATCAAGGAAAGATTGACTCAGCTGATAAGAAGGGGCTTCAGAAACATCATGGATGAGGCGAGAAGGATCAAAAGGCTCGACCTCACCCGAAGAAAGGGAATGGACTCCCGAAGTCCCTGGTGCGTGCTCAGGCAAAGGTTGGTTGACTATGTTACCTGATGTGGATGCAGATGCGTGCGGTGTTCGTGCGGCGGGCCTAGTCTCTGCCTCCTGAGTGTTAAGGATGATGACTTTTTGGTCAATTAAGTCCTGAATAGCTCCCCGAAGTGTAAAGCAGTTATCAGTAGAGTGCCCAGCGACTCTATGGTACTTGCAATATAAGTCCGCTTTAAACCATCGCGGAAGTGGGTTTGGCGGGGGGTGGACCTCCGGAAGCTTCTATAACAACACCACCTTGGGAAATATGATGCTCAGCGGTTCGACCAAAGGAGTGTAGTCCCTTTCTGGTCGTGGCAACCGTCTTGATCCCGGGTTGCGCCCTTGCCTTGCTGGTGGTAGCTGGTAGACCGGTTCGGTGGTGGTTGTGATCTGTTTGGTGCGTGAAGCCCTAGGTGTAGGTGCATAGATGACCTGATTACGAGCTAGCGGGTTCACCACATTTGTTGGTATAGCAGGAGCTCCCACATATGCCACAACATTTCTAGCTGACTCCTTCTTCCGGCCGAATCAAGTGTTAGGTCCGTTGTGGCCATTGTTAGTGTTACTAGATCCACCAGAAGCCATCGTCTGCTTGGCAAATGCTGCAAGTGCAGGGAAGCTTCTGCTCCTTCTACACTGGTGCCTGCTTTAATCAGGGCAGAGAAAGTGGTGACGGGCTGAATGCTCAGCAGGGCCCCAGTGGCTGGCTGTGCTCCTCGAATAATGATTTCGATAGACTCCTCGTCAGAGGGTCTATCGCGCACTTGAGAAGCGAGGGCTCGCAAGCGCCCGTCGTACTCCCCGAACGGCTCATGGGGCTTCTGCCTGGTTGCGACTAGGTCCTCGCGCTTTAAGACCATGTCGAGATTAAAAGAGTACTACTCCAAAAAAGCTTGACTAAGATCGTTCCATGTCTTGATGGTGGCCACATCCAGCGATGTGAACCACTTCAGAGTTGGACTAGTGAGACTCTTCTGAAAAAGGAGAATAAGAAGTCGCTCATCAGCATGGAGCTGAGCGAGATTGCCACAATACACCCTCAAATGCGAAATAGGTCAGCCTTTCTTGTTGTATTTCTCAAACTCCAGGATATGGAAGTTCAGTGGGAGTATCACCTCTGGAAATTAGTAGAGGTCACGGAATGAGAAAGACTGGCAGTCCCCGCCTTGCACTTGTCGGAGAGCTTTCTCCAGGTCGTTCATCCTGGCGCAAAGTGCATTAGGCGTTGCTGCTGATATCGAGTGTGTAGCTGGGGCGGGACCCACGTACGTTGTATCCAAAGCACCCATGTGCTCTCCAGATCTATCATCTCGCCACCTGGTGCTGTGGCGTGATGACCAGCGTACCCGTGCGTGTGTGCCAGTGGTGGAGTGTATGCCGATGCCCGAACCATTTGCACGGGTAAAGAGATGTTATGCTGTGTGGTGCATGCAGTTGTGTGTGGGAGCAACAGCTGCTGAGCCGATAAGGTCGGGTTCGTAGGCCGATGTACTCCCGCCAGCCCGAAATGCTGACCACCAGATGTCGGAGGAAGATGCTGTGCATGCTGTGGGTATGAAACTTCTGGCAAAGTGGCTATGCCCGTTGTCAAAACAGTAGGAAACTGTGGCGACAGCTGTAGAGGTGAAGTGACTGGTACTACATGAACAGCCTGAGCAGGCAGAACAGGATCCTCGGGAATAGGACGGACAGGCACAGTCACGGTGGGATCCAAGGAGATGGCCATGCTCTACAGCCCCTAAGCAAGGGCCAGAAGCTGCTGAGACTGAACGGTGGCGGAACAATTGGTAGCAGTACCGAGGGTTGGAACAGCAAGCGGCTGGGATGTCAAAGGGGGTGGAAGTTCAAAGAGGATGTAGGCTGGATCCCTAACGAAGAGACAATCGCAGCAAACTGAGTGTCCAGTGAATGAGGGTCAATAGAAGGATAGGGCACTGTCAGATCAGATACCCTAGAAGTTGTTATAGTGACCGCCTCCGTTGTGAGCTCCAGACCGGTGAAGGTCTGCCAGTGTCCCGAAATCGGAGAACGAGGAGCCCCAGGTGCGGGGAAGAAGCCACCATGGAGCAATGGAGCAGTAAATGATGTCAAGGTAAGGGAATGAGGAGGGGTAGCAATAGGAAATCCCTCCAGAGCGGCAAGTGCAGAAGTCTTAGAAGCTCGCTGGGCCATGAGGGACCACGAACTGGTGAGGACGGGGCTGCGATTGCAAATAAAAGGACGACGCCTACGAGGAGCTATCGTCGAAAGCGACGAAAGCTCGGGATCAGACAGTCGAGAATTATACCACGAGAATGAGGTTACAGAAAGCAACTCCCAGGCTCAGACCTAGGAATCCGCAAAGAACTCAATTCCTGACAAAAGGAAAAGGAAACCCTAAGTGTCAGTAAAAAAGAGAGAGAGAAAAAAGACAAGACAACACAAGAAAAAAAGTCAGCTATGCAATTGTTTGTTTAAGGTGGCATGAATGGCACACATGCACATGAATGCTACTAGCATGCTCTCTCTCACCATGCATGTCCCACATGGGACGCACTCATGGGTTTGGGTTTTGACTCTGGTGAGAAGGTAAAGTCCCCGCTCTAAATCCTAGCCAAAGCGCAGGTAGTGAACGAGTGGTGCGTTGGTGGCCTTGTCTCCCGCAGTAGCATGGAGCTGTACCCACTACTAGCACCGACACGACCCCGAACAAGGGGGGACAAACTAGCAACACGTCCTACGCCAAAGCTATAGAACGGGTTGCTAGGATTGTCCTTCGCAAACTGTGGGTTGACCGAGAGGAGAAGATGCATGCTTTTTAAAATGATCGTTCATGCGACATACTTTTGTGTCTTTTACTTGCATTTTATTAAACCAGAGGGGATTGTAAGCATTTGTCTCTAGTTACGCCTTATTAATTGTTCAGTTGAGTTTGTGTGTTTTATTTTAACCAAATAGGGAGGCAAACATGTCTCTACTCTCCTAATCATGGAAAATTCAAAAAGAAGGGGAAAAACATACAATTATGGCATCCAAAAGTCAGACAAAAGGCGTAAACATGGCATGTGCTTGTGTTGTGCTCAAGTAGGTGAATAAAAGCAAGTATCGACAAACAAAGCATGAATTAAGGCATGTGCATGTGCAGTGGCATAGCAACAGTGTAAAGAAGGCTAAAAAAGGCATGTTTAGTCAAATATGTATAAGCAAATAGAACAAGCAAGCAAGCATAATGTAAACAGACCAAAGACAAGTAGGGAAACCAGAACAAAAGCTAGAATCTGGTTATCCCTAGCGGAGTCGCCACGGTTCTCCATCCTACTCCGGTGTGCGGAAGCACACAAGGAGATCAGATACGGTCACAGCGAAAATGGTGAATCCGGAAGAAGAGACAAGACTCGGAAACACCAAAGGGAAGAAAAAAAGGATAAGGAAAGGAGTCGCCACCTAGTCTTTTAATGGAAAAACGAGAAAAACTAGAAAAACACAAAAAGGCAGAAAGCAAACAAGATGCAAAGATGCATGTGTGATCCGTGCCTAATGGATAATGCAGGATGAATGCGGGCTAGAGAAAGGGTAAGGATTCTGGTTACGCATGGGGAAAGGGTTAGGCACCTCCATGCGCCCGAGAAAACTCGGTCTTTCTAGGTTTCCTACTGTCAATGGTCTGCTAAATGTATGCATGCTTATTCTATATGCTCATGCTTTAAGATGACTGAAAACATGCCAAATCAAAGCAAAGAAGTGAAATCAAAGGAAAAAGTCAATCCGAGGGTCGAATGTAGGCATTGTTAATGCCGTTTTACTGTACGCCCTTGGGCGATGAGGAAAATCGTGAAAATTGTGAAATCCTCGGAAAGCGTCCCACAAAACAGCAGAAATTGGGGTAAATCCGAGAAAATCAAAAAGGGAAAAATAGTCCTTGTTTCGTGAACATGTCGGCTTTTGCAAGTCTTTTACTGTACGCCCTCGGGCGATGGAAAACCAAAACGAGTGGAAACCACAGAAAACCAATGGAAACCCGGAAAACGAGGAGAAGGCTAAGCTCAGAACAAAGCTAGAAATGTGTGCACCAAGCAGGGATGGATAGACGAGAAAAAAAAGCGTGCAAAAAGATGTGAAAAGTATGCAAAATGCAAGTGTGAGTGCAAATCTGAAAAGTCTAGGGGGTTTTGTGCAAAAAGCCCAAATCCAAGGAAAACTGACATTCAGAAACCCAAATCAGCAAAAATACATAGGAAAACACATTCCATGCATGTATGAAGAAATCTAGGGTCAAATGTGCTCTCCTAGTGCAAATGAAGTTCTCTAGGGCTCTGAATGCAATTTACCCACTAATGCATGCAATGCAAATCAATTCAGCATAAAATCAGGGTAAAAATGCAATAAAATGTCTCAAAACTGATTCAGGAAGTTTCAGGGGAAAAATGGTCATTTTACCCCTGAAAACAGGCAATCAGAGTAAAATCAATCAAGTACAGGGGCTAAACTGCAAAAAACCAGCAAACAAAGCATCCAGAAGAAATTCAGTAAAAAAAGAGGGTTAAAATGCAATTAACCATGAAAACAAGCTTCTAGAATGTTTTTAAAACAAGGTCAGGTAGTTTTATGCAAATTTCATAGCAAAATAAGCCTTCTGGAAGTTTTCTGTAAAACACAGGGGCCTAAATGCAATTTGTCCAATGAAAGCATGTTTCTGGAAAAGTTTTAGAGAAGTATGAGGGCTAAAATGCAAGTTAACCAACAAAAACAACTATCCAAAGAATTTTTGAAATATGCAAGGGCTTTTATGCAATTTTTATTGTAAAAATGAACTGTCAGAAACATTTTGAAGAAGATCAAGGACTCATATGCAATTTTCACAATAAAATGAACTATCAGAAACATTTCAAAGAAATCTAGGGTCTTCTATGCAATTTGTCTGAAGCAAAACACATTTTCAAAACTCTAGAGGGCTTTTATTAAAGTTTTAAACTCAGAAAACATTACTTTAAATGTTTAGGGTAAAACATGTAATATTTTTAGTTAAAACTTTATTTGAAACATTTTAGAAAAATGATGGAAGGACCTAGATGTAATAAAAGGACCACAAAGTAATTCCAGAAGGACCTATTTGCAAGAAAAACATAAACTCCAGATTTTATTCAAATAAATGTTTTTTTAAATGAAAAAAAGGAAACGATGGTCGCCGGCGATGGAGGTCGCCGCCGCCGATCGCCGGAGGGGGGCAAACAAGGCTTTCCCGTGGTCTGATCTAAGATCAGACTCCAAGGGAAGGAAGAGGGCGAAGAGAGGAAGACATCCAACGGAAGGGATGGACGATCCAATAGCTGGAACGGCCTCCCCACCTACCTCGCCGTCGAGGAACTCTGGCGACGGCTATGGGGAAGAAGGAGGCCTCCAAAGGCTGAGGAGCGGCGGTCCAAGAATCCTGGTGGCTGCGGGGCATTGAGAGGAACCTCTTCCCTTCCCCAGGAGCTGAATGGAGCAGCGGAACGGCTCTGGCTGTCTCCGGCGGTCAATCTCCGGCAGTCGATCTCCGGCGAAGAAGGTTGCAGCGGCGCGGATCTGGGGGCTCGGGAGTCTTCGCGGGAGGTGGTGAAGTGATCCTGGATGATCGGAGGTGCTCTGCGATGCGGGAGGCGCACGGTCGATCTCTAGACTCCTTCGTCTTCTCCGGTGACGGCGGGATCCAGGCAATTCTCTGGCGATCTCGGTGCGGGCTTCTGGAGCGGCGGAGAGGCGAGGCACAGGGCAGAAAAGCTCCGGGAAGACCAGAGGATGAAGAGAGAGGGTTCAGGGATCCAGGAAGTTTCTTGGATTGCCCCCCACCTCTGTCGCCGGAGTTTGGCGACGGTAGGGCACTAGAGAGCGATTCTGAGAACGTACCTGGTTGGAGGCAATCTGTCGGAGCTCTGAGTTGCTCCTCGAGCTCAGGATTCTTCCTCTCGCTCCTTGCTCTCTCTGAATTCTCTCTGCTCTCCTTCTCGTGCGGTGGGAAAGTTCTGAATGCTCTCTTTCGTGTGGAAAAATTCTCAATCCTCCTGAATTGTTGGCTACCTCCTTATATAGGCCACCGGAACCCAACAAAAACCTGTAACAAAATGCTCTCACACGTAACGGCCTAGCCCACTCCTCTAACAAACTGGGCGCTCAGATAAACAGACCAACCAACATTCCCTAACCGCTGTCCCCTCTTGTCCCCTCCTGTCCCCTTGGCTGCCGATAGGAGATTAACGGCGATCCAGAGCTCTGACGATGGCTGATCGGATGGCTGGAGCTGCTCTGTGATGCTGGACTGATGGGGCTCGAGCTGGGCTGAACTCAGTAGGGGAGGATTTGAGGCTGAACCAGGAAAATCAGATGGGTGAAGAAGAAGATGGGTTCAATCAGTGAATTCTCTTTGACTTGGTGATGTTTTGGGAATTTAATTGGAAAACTTTGGAAAATAAAGAAAATGAGGTGTTGATTTGAGAGAGAGAAAGAAGAATGTGGGTTGAGTTATTGTAGGCTTCATGGGCCTCCATGGGCCAATGTGGGCCTTGTGGGCCCCTATGGGCCCAATTAGGTTTAGGTGGGCCTAAATGGACCAAATGTGCTAAAAAGGCCTCCATGAAGTCAAATGGGCCTAAGATGGGCTTGTAGGCCCAAATGGGCTCAACTAGGGTTCAAGCTCAGCCACCACATCCTTATTCTGCAAAATCAGAAAATTGGGGTGTCTACAGTTAGTGATTAGTGGGTTTTTGTTAGTGATTAGTTAGGTGGCTAAGAGGTTGTTAGGTGGTTTTGGTTTGTTGGAGTGGGAGGTTATGAGTTTGTTGGGTTGTTAGTGGATTTCCTAGCTATAAATACGGCTCCTGGTGGTCTGAGAGAGAGAAGAGGATGCGAGAGAGAGCTCCTGGGAGAGAGAGGAGTTCGCAGTGGAGGAGGAGAGGCGATTCCGGCGAGCTGCAAGGGAGAAATCCCACTACCAGACCAGGTACACCTTCCTCCAGCCTCTCTTGCCTTCAATTTTAGTTTCCTAGGATCCCCTGACTCTTCCCGAGTTGTTTCCCACAAGTCTAGTAGCCTCCAGCTGTTGGGATCACCCCTCAAGCCTCGTCGGAGTTGTTTTCCGATGACCTAGGTGGGTGGGGGGGGGGGGGGGGGGGGCTGGGCCAGGGCC
>JAMKQA010040539.1:0-10252 GCA_024699735.1 Posidonia australis
GCTTTCTTTTGGTTTTGTCGTGCTTGTTTGTAGTTGTGTGTTTTGGGGGCGCGTACTGGGTGACTTAGATGTCACTCACGCGTGCTGTGTGTTTTCAGGTGCAGACCGCGTGCAGCCAGTTTTCGGTGCAGGATTTGGAGTTTCTAGCTGCGCATCGGGATCCTAGAGGTGAGCCTTAGTTACAGTCTATTTGTTCTGTAATTTGTGTAATTAGGCTTGTGATACTGTGTTTTGGTACCGTGTCCGGGATCGGGACGTTACAGTTTTGAAGTGAGAAAGAAGAAGGAGAACGGAAATGAAGAAAGAGAAAATTGAGACTATGAACATCTATTTAGGTTATATTTCTATATTGGGGGCAATTTGGTCTAATTTTTTTGTAAAGCAAATGTTTTCTAATAGAAGTACTAAATTGTTTAACAATAATAGCTGAACGTACTAGTGTAAATGATTTTATAAATGATGGGGTTGATGTAAAAAAATAAGTATAATTGAATATACAATTAAGAAAATTACTCAAAAAATTAAATGTTATGTATCAACTCTTTTTAGGAAGAAAACACAAGGCAAACTAAGTGATATTTTTTAAAGAAAGCACTATTTGAAGTGTTACACTTTAGAGTAAGCATGTAATATGCCAAGTAACACTTTAGCAAATGTTATGTAAATGATAGTAATTAAAGGAAGTTAAAGTTCAAAGTGTTGGGTCTCAAAGTTGCATAGATAATAAAAGGGATACAGCTGAGTGAGGGAGATTTCCTTCATCCCAAAATCGAGGCGCCGCGAATACTCAGTAGCGTGACATGGTCGACCACCGGACCGCAAAGCGTCCCGTCGACCCTTGTATGATAAAACGAGCTATAAAACATAATTTTAGCCCTCCCACCACTAGCAGCGAACCTCAACCTCGCCCTCCCAAACCCACCGCTTCCCGTCGATCGATACGACACGTTCACGCTCTCCGTGTCGGCAAATGCCTCGACGACCATCGACCCTATGCAAGCATTCCTGGCATCACCGACGAAGAAGGTGAGGTCATAGACCCTACCGGGCACGGTGCGAACAACTTGCGCCAGTACGCTCTCTCTACCAGCCACAAGCTCGACCGCACGAAGGCCATGCGGGACGAAGAAGTGGTCGGAGTCGATGCACTTGACGGCTTTGAGGGACTCGACCATCCACCCTGGTAGCGGTGAGTGTTTGTCCTCGATTTCGGGTGGGATGAGGACTCCCCAGGACGTCTTGGGGATGATGTAGGGTCCTTCTTCCAAGTCTCCATTCTTCAGTAGATTCACTGTTAAGTGTTAAGCAAAATGAAGGTGCATGCATGTACTCTTTTGTACGTATCTGGAAAAAAGAAGAAGGAGAGGAAGAAGAAGAGATCGACACGTACAATTGGTCCGGCGAGGAGGGTGTAGAGTCTTGATAGCCACCGAGTCGATCATGGGACCGCAAGCAGGGTCCTCCACCCCAGGGTTATGGATCACCATGTCCACGACGGCCACCTTCGCCTCGAACCCCCACGCGTACGAGTCCCACCCTTTACTACTGTACACGGTTTGGATCGGGAACAGGTCGAACTCCGGCGTCACTGACACGTTCAGCCTCTCCTGCTGCGCGCAGGTCCGGGAGGCGCTAAGCGTGAGAGAGTAGAACGTTCCGGGTGTGACGTTCAGTTGTTGCCTGATCGAGGCCTCGTTTCCGAGACGGGCGGCGAAGGCTCCCTCCGGCACCACCAGGTTCATGCCGTCTTGCTTTTGGCCTGATCTTATGTACTCGACACAGCCGGTGATTTCCCATTCCGGGAGGGCGTACCGGTCGGTTATCCGCGTGCCGTTCAGCTGCGACGGCGAGGGGCCGTGCTCGAAGTTGCCATTCGGCAGAAGGCCTAGATGCAATGAAAGTTTGCTAATTAACACTGAATTGGAAATGGTAGTGGCTTCTCTTAGGGAATTAGATAATCAAAATGTATACAACGACTTCTCTGTTGAAAGAAATTAACTGAAGAAAATCATAATTCGCACATAACAGGAATACCCTACTGTTTCCAAATACGATCAAAGCCCATTTTCTGCTTTCTAAAACTCGACACACTCTTTCAATAAAAGAAGATAAAGAACCTTATCCTTCATTTGTGCAGTGGAGGCCATATCAGAGAGAAAAGACGCCAATAGCTAAGAAAGAGCACAACATTAATAGAGAAAACGTTTCATGATGGTTCCCACCGTCGGTAATGGCAGCAACAATGCCGAAGGCGGCGAACAACAGAAGAATCGACACGGCGGCCCAAGGCGTCATCGCCCAGCTCAATTTAACACCTTAGAGTAGAGCAGAGAAGAGAGGTATAAAGTACAGTGTGAGTTGGGTCGATGGTGCTTATATCGGCGAGGACACGGAACTGTGCCGGGGACGTTGGTGACTATTCTCTTTGGTGCCATTCCATTAATCCAAACCTTCGCTACTCTACTACTTAAAAATGAGATTTTATCAGATTCATGTCCCTCTTGGGCGTGATGCATCACATGGCAAGAATCGAATAAGTTTGCTTGGATTGCTTTGAAGTGAGAGTAGTCCTACTGACTCCCTGAGATTCTGGCCATTGCACGACAACAAGGCCAATGAACTCTACATGAATCCTTGTAGTAAAGCCAAGTGTAGTCCAGATATTGGTTTCATTTATATGTAGCTGTAAGTACTGGCTTACCCTCGTTCCAGGAAACCCCCCATTGACCACAAAATCCGATTGCTGCCATTTCTCTTCCACATGGGGTCTGATGCTGGTCGGTCGGCCGTTTTCCTCTCTCGGCAGAACTGGCCAGACTGAGAACACGAACCACGAGGTGGTAAGCTGATTGATTCCTTGCTAACTTTTTATCCGGTTTCTTGAAAATATAAGCATCAGTTGTCGATTAATTTACAAGAATGTATGTTCCAACTAATAACGAGATAGAGAAAAAGAAGAAGAAGCAAGTAATTGAAAAAGGCAAGTAACTGATCTTGAGTTGATTCGTTTCTGCTTGGACTGTAGAACTTCAAGTCCTACATTGTTCATTGTTTAGCGCTTGAACAACAGTACTCTTAGCACTTGTCCCATCGATCGACAACCTGTAAAGGTGTTCTTTACTAGCTCTTTCTTTGGAGTCTTCAATGCATCATATCAAAATCACGCTTCCTCACAACGTTTCTCGGGAAAAGGGTTATATTAGTCCAGAGAAAGTATCCTTATCCTTACAGGGATTCCATTATTCATTTGAAGGGATCATTTCATTTCATATAATTGTCGTAAGATCTTGGATTCCTACTTCTCTACGCAATCCTAAGCAATCCTCTTTTTAATTAAGATTGTGTTCTACGTTTTCCTTCTAATACATCCTCGTCTTCTCAATTCAGGTAGCTAGAGCGCCTAGAGTGTTGTTGCTGGACTTGGCATCGTCTAACTAGCTAGTGTGGATCAAATCTTCACTTAACTTAGCTCATGCTTTTGTTTAATTATGTGATAAAATTGGGACCATTGTATGCGATGAGCCATGTTAATCAGCGTAAAGTGCGCCCCGTCACGCGTGTATGATGAGTGTGGATGATGGATCAATTTTGTAAAAGCTCCATTTGTCATAATTATGATGGTAACAAATTTTATTTCAAGAGCTGACATAATTGTTGTAGATTGTACTTTGTATGCGAAATGATAAGAGGCAAATAGATGAAGCTAGCATCAAAAGGATAGGTTGCATGAATGATGAAACCAAGGGAAGAGGCTTTTATTTCTTTTTTAGGGTTTTGTCTCTGTGGACTGTAAACTTTGACTGTGGCCCGTGGGTTTTGCACAGTATCGTTTAGCCACATCTAGGCTAGCTTTAGCCATGATCTTCTACTATACTAGAAATAGGTTTTTTTCGGCAATTACTTCTTCGAATTTTCTTTCGGTGATTCCCTCTTAAAAGTTCCTTCTACCTATCCTATCCTTATAAGAAGGGATTTTCCATAGTGCAACAAGAATACTTTGTAGTCATTTGTTAAGAGTAGATTTGATTTGATTTGATTTTTAAGACTTTAAATTTAGTATTATATCTTTTCAAAAGAAAGTGCGTGTGACACATTGATTTGATGGTTCGCTTATTTAATTACTTTGTTGATTTACTTAAATTCGTATTTTATTTATTTAATTTTTGAATTTATTTTTATTTATATAATAATACATTTTACACTAGTAAAATTATATAATATTAATCATCGTAATCATAACTTTTCAAAAACAAAAGTACATTAGACACATTAGTTTCCTTTTAATTCATTTATTGTTTTATTCAAATTCATTATTATTTGAATTTTAGTCTTTTAGTTTAAATTTTATAATATCATCCTATAAACCAAGAAGGGATGGGTCTTCCATAGAGCAACGAGAGAGCACTATGGTCTTTGCCTGTCAAGAGTAGATTATATTTTTTTTCTAAGATTTTAAATTTATTTCTTTATATAGTATACCTTTTCAAAAGAAAGTACACGAGATACATTGATTTGATGATTTTCTCATCTAATTGTTTTGTTGATTTACTCAAATTTGTTATTTATTTATTTTATTTTTTGAATTTATTTTTATTTCTATAATAGGACATTTCATACTAGTAAAACTTTGTAATATTAATCATCATAATCATAACTTCTCAAAAACAGTACACGGGCACATCGATTTTCTTTTAATTCATTTATTGATTTATTCAAATTCGTTATTATTTGATTTATATATTTTATAGTATTAGTAGAACTATATAATAACAATCACAACTTTCCATAAAAATACATTTTCGTGGGACAAATTGCTTTGCCATTCAAACTTTTCCTTTTCCTTTTCTTTTTAAAAGTTTAAATAACTTTTATTCTTCCTCATTGTCCTTTAACCTACTTCTACGTCTTTTCTCTTTCTAAGTTTTTTAAGTTTAGAGAAACATACATGTTGATTATTATAAAGCTTAAAAAATTATTTATACAAGGACATTATTAGGAAATGTAAATCATTTTTGCAAATCATACGTAATATTGCAACACAGAATGTTACTATTTTATTTTTACCACAAATATTTTGGAAACATTATTGATGTATCCACGTTGGAGGAACCATTTAAACTTCTCACCTTGGAAAAGTTTCCTTTATTTTTTTGCCCAACACCATCAACTATGGTTAGAGTTTCATTTTCATACTGATGAAATTACAATAATGCCCTTCTTTTGCACTTTACCAACTTAGAAACAATCACTACTAGAAATTCAAAGTTGTTTGTTCAAGTTTTTGTTGACAGTCCTATTGAAGATGACAAGTTACATCAATTTTTTTTGGACCATGCTAAATTCCTAAAAAGAAATGCCATGATAAAATGGTTTTTCCAATAGATGTTTTTATCATTTTTATTAATGATCATTTGACAGAAGTTTGACTATATTACTCCCAGAAATTGAAGAACTCTAGAATTTTAACTTATTAAAACTATATCCATTTCTTAATACGAAGAAAACCATCTTTCTACTTAACAAATAGTAACACATTCATCTTTTGCAAATTTTAAATTCTAATTATTTTAAATTTTTGGTGCAGGACCAAGATATCTGTATATCTAGTTCATACATTTCTTTTCTGCAAAGCATGGATGTTCAATTTTGAGTGAATTTCTACTTAATTATTTAATCTTTTGGTTGATTTCTAAAAAGAAAAATTGGACTCTTTTTTAGGATTTTTAATTATATATAAAGTATATCAAAATCTAATTCTACTACTTGACAAATGGCTAAGATTGGTATTCATTCACCTAAGAAGGGGGTCTACAAATAAATGAGTAACACTTAGTAGATATATAAGTAAAGATAATCATGGAAGACAATGTACTAATCATAGAATTTTAGATACATGCTTTTCACACGTGTCATTTGCACCAATAGTAAGTCATCCTTCACGTGGAAGTCGAATGTATGAGGTGTAGTATTTGAAGGCTTATCCTTTGTAGCCGACAAATAAGAGATGCCATTGAAAATGATTTCTATCCATTAATGGTAGCAACACCGAGTCAGCATAATGAATCTCATCATCCGACAAACTTAGACACTTGTGTGTCAAAATATTTGTTGCCTTCTTTCTAAATTCCTCCTGTATTCACACCCACCTTATGCCATATCATACTAATGTTTTTCACACAAAACTTGTTTTAAGTACATTTCATCACAACTAGTATTAACTTACCTAAAGATTTCTAGGAAAAAAGGCCCTTTTTTATTGGTTTCTCTTAACATGCATTTTGACTTCAATACCTTGAACCAAGCTTATATCACCTGATCTTGGATTGGCTTCCCATATAATAGTTAGTCATAGATGAATCCTTGTTAGGTAGATATCATTATCTTGCCAAATTAGTGTCCTACAACAACAACAATTGAATCAATGTTTGATTACAATAAGGAGAGAGAAAATGATTGAATAAGAATATATACATTTTTAAGTTGAGATAAGAATTGTGTCTCAATTAATTCTAACTCTTCTTGAATCAATGTCTAACATTCACAGAATTGACGTCCACACTCCATATACTCGAGTTACCAATCTGGTTCTTTTCTACTCACATCCTTTCCAATGCTATATAAGCACTTAGGAGGACAAGGTATGTTGACAATCGGTTGTCTTATAGTTTCACTAGTAGGAGTTGTGGACATAAGATTAATAACGTCAAATGACTTGTGTTTCTTTCTTTTCTTCATAATTCCATACTCAAAAGTGGATTCCTTCTTCTCTTTTCAATCTTGTAACATGCTCCTCTTTCATATGTTTTTAATCAAAGAAGAAGGATCTATTTCCTATCTATCTTCATCTTCTCTTTTCTGTCTTCTTTCATCTTCTCTTTTTTTTTTTCTTTTTTCCAATTTTCGTTCCTCTCCTTCTTCAGCAACCTTTTGCATTTCAACATCAAGCAAATGCTTAATTTCAAGAATGTTTGTCAGTCACTCTACATTGCTCATACTTTCCTCCTCATCAAATGGTGTATCTGATAACAATTATGTAAAGACAAGCAATGCTATATGTAATGACATGTAAATAACTAATGTACTATCCTCTCTAAAATTAGGCATATATATGCAATCATTTTCTTGTAGTCAACAGGAACAAACAAAGAACCTAAGTCATCGTCATACGTACTCTTCGTTTTCCTCAACTTCTTGGGTTAACGTACAATGTGTCATTACAATATTACATTCATGGAATAAAGTAGTGACTTAAAAGTTTAACAAATGCTTTTGCAATTTTTAATGAACACAATGCTTAAAAGTTTAAACTTTATCAGTTTATGCTTTCTTATTTGGTTGTTTACTTTTGGTTGTGACTTATTTACTTATTTAATTTACGTTTTTGAAATAAATTACTTATGGTTGAATGATAATTACACATGACCAACAATTAACTTTGATGCAACAAATATTAGTCCTAGAATGATGCTATTAGGGAGTTGAAATTAGGCAATGTTAACTAACTTCCTTGTTGTTCTTTAATTAGTAATTCATTTGTTATCACATCATTCTTCTGCTCTCCTTCTTCATGATGTTTTCCTATAGACAAGTAAAAATGACATTTTCAATCTTACCATAAAGAGAAGGAACAAAAACAATTGCATTTTTTAAATGATTACAACGTTCAAGAGTTTTAATTTATTTCACTACAAGAAAAACTAGATTTTACGAGGACAAAGAGCGATGACTTAGCGAGGAAATGTCCTCGCAATAATATAATGAGGACATATAGTGGAGATTTTGCGAGGAAATTACTTTGCAATAATTAGCGGATTTTTTTGCGAGGATTGTTTCTCGCAATGTCCTCGCAATATTGGCGTACTTAACTAGCGCACAAATTTGGCGCACTAATCAGGCACACCTCACTGGCACATGGAATAGCGAGGAAATGTTCTCGTTAAGGTCCTCGCTAATGTCCTCGTTAACTTAAATCTAAATACTGAGACGCAGGCTGCTTCCCCCATTTCTTTCTTACCCTAACTTTAGTCGACCGTCTGCCTCCTCTCTTCGAGCCTCTTTTCTCACTCGTTCTGAAGCACCTCCTCCACCTCTACCATCGGCTCTTACGTGCTCGTTCTCCTCCTTCCGCTTGTTACTAGAGTCGACCTCCTCCCACCAACACAGCATCGTCATCGTCCTCCTCCTCCTGCTTGTTGCCGGACCCTGGTTTGTGCTTGGTGAAGTCTCACCGCGGCCACATCCTCCTTGATCCCATCATCGTCGTTGTCCATTCTCGCTGCAGGCACAACCTCTTCTTCCTGGTAACAACTACTCACCCAGATTTAACTCTCCGTAGAAGGAACAGGCGCAATATAGACCTGCAATAGAGGTGTTGATGTTTCTCTTATGTTTGGATTTTCTGGAGTAGTCCTATGATGGTATACAATCTTTGAGACCTGATTGCTTTCACATGTGATGATAAACACAAGAGGCATTTTACTTTTCTGAGGACTCTTGTAAAGAACTACTTTCTCTTGTCTTGTTTTCTACTCTTCGAGATTTAGACATGAACTTCTGATTGTCTAGGTTTGCTTTTCGGTATGATACTAGTTCTAATTTACATATGGATGATGAAATGCACTGGGCTCCTATAAAATGTGATGGATATGCTCTTGCCTAGAAAGTATTGTCTGACACCACTTCTCCGCTAAATAACAGTAGCTTTACCCTTGTAGTTTCAGTTGAAGTATCAGCAACAATTGATGTTAATGTGGTATGCAGTTCAAGAGATATGGTTGTTTTGAAAAAATTGCTATGATTGTGTGATTTTTGGATTTTGGTGTGTTCAGTAACTTATCATGGCTATGGCACAAGGCATGAAAAATTGAAAAGATGAATCTTTCTCTTATCAAACGCTAATTCCTTTCATATGTATACATGAGTCCCTATATTTTATACATGCTTGCATGGGAAGTTTTGCAGCTATTATTGTTTATACACTTACATGGAATCCTTACACTAAAGAGTAGAAACTTTGGCGACCAATTTTTTAATATATATATTTTTTGTTTGTTTCAAATATGCTCAATTCTTAGTGATATAAGATAATTATCAACATAGCTGTTAAGGCAACACCTAAGTTTGTGTAGGTGAAAAGGCACCCTTTGTAAGTATCATCAACTTAACAACTTAATTTCAATTCAGGCTCATCATGGCTTTCTTGTTGAGCATTGTCATCGTTCTTGTGCTTGTAAGTATCATCAAGTAATAAGAATATGATAATCATTTTTGTATCATCAACTAATCATCAAGTATTCTTTAAGGTTTTAGATGGCCGGATTTGGTAGAGGCGGTCGACGATCTAGTGGTTCTGGTGAACGTGGTTCATTGGAAGATCGAGAGATTGATCATAGTGGATATACGAGTGCTCAGTTGCTTGAGTTCATTCGTTCACAGGGTCTGACACCGCCTGAGGTTAGATGAACACCTCCAACCAGTTTAGTTGAGGCTCCCACCTCTCCTCCTGTGTTTAGGCATAGTACTACTCCACAGAGTAGTGCTGCATGCCATGTCCAGCCAAAGTTGTCTCCCCGTCCAGCTACAACAAGTAAATAATATAATTAAATTACACTTTTTAAGTTTTTAAATTAAATATAATTATTGACAAATATTTAATTTGATTGATAAATAACAAGAACAACAACAACAGCAACAAGGATATACTCAAGTTTCTTAGGGAGCACGACCTCTTCTAGAGCTTTATTCAGACAGGTATCTTTTAATTTAATTTGGTGTTGTCAACATGTATCATTTTTTTCCTGTACCTAACTTGATTCATTGCAGTAACTTCAAGAGGAGTCATAAGATCTTGTCAGAGATCACAAAATTTTTTAGATCTTATGCATCGACCATCGAGTACCAATGGTCACATTTGCATCGAGATGAGAAGGAAAGAATGTTTGATGTGCTATTGGTAATTTTTTTTTTATTCTATCTATAAGTTAAACAATTAGTATATTAAATTGACAATGATATTGTATTTATACAGAGCAAGTTTACACTTTCACCTGGATATACCAAGGAGGATTATCGTGTGC
Organism: Posidonia australis; assembly: GCA_024699735.1. Taxonomy (NCBI): domain Eukaryota; kingdom Viridiplantae; phylum Streptophyta; class Magnoliopsida; order Alismatales; family Posidoniaceae; genus Posidonia; species Posidonia australis. The sequence goes on from JAMKQA010040539.1 coordinate 10,077, forward strand.
CTTTTACAAAATTAATTAAGAAAAGGATGAATGATATCTATTATAGGGCATGAATAGATGCATTGGCAAAATGTCCTAAGCCTCACGATGATTATCAGGCAGCCAAGGCATTTCCTCCGTATTGGTGTACACTAGAGAGGTAATTATTATTTATATTAAATTTCAGATGTTTTTAT